>JAYEVE010000695.1:0-130643 GCA_036346375.1 Guadua angustifolia
TTGTGGCAAAATTCATGCGCGATAGGAGACACGCGTTGTTTATCGGTATTTCTATGATTGGTGAGGTGCTATTTTTGTAATTGTATTCGTCTTTGAGGTTAGATTTGCAAAATAAAAAATGTGTAAGGAGACTAGAAAAGCGTTGGACTCCATGACTAAATCTAAGCTAAGGCAATGTGAACTCTAACTAAAACACAATATTGAAGATTTACATGATGACATCACGCTAGTAGTATGCTATATTAAAATACAATAAGCCAAATTGTTTCCAACCATACTTCTTAAACAACGCATCGTGAAAGCTCCTTACATCGATCGTTTCCATGTATGTGAAAACCAATTTGTTAAGTCTGTTTCTCTAACAAATACGTACGATCTCCAACTCCAATGTCAATATTTGTATATTGAGAACTTTGCTATCTGGATCAATAATCAATATTACACTAATATTTCTCCATTTCTAAATAATCAAACTACAGTCAAATTAATCTACTGTGAATGAACTTCGAAGATGATATGAAGATCATTAGACTTGAGTAGGGGAAGGCCAAAGAGATTACGTACATACCCACTCTCAAGGGATTAGGTGCACCCAGACCTGAAACGCGATGGCCAATCAAGTCAGCCGGCAGCCGGCGGCACAGAGTGAGTCCTACTATATTTGATCCTGCTGCTCCATGCTTTTCAGAGTGAGTCTGTAAACTGCTATTGATCCAGATACGAATCATACGATACTCTATTCTTTAGAAATGGAGAAGTATTTTAATATTGATTGATCCGGATAGCATAGTTCTTAATATGCAACTTTTGACATTGGATTTTAATATTGATTGATCCGGATAGCATAGTTCTTAATATGCAACTTTTAACATTGGATTTTAATATTGATTGATCCGGATGGCATAGTTCTTAATATGCAACTTTTGACATTGGATTTTAATATTGATTGATCCGGATAGCATAGTTCTTAATATGCAACTTTTAACATTGGATTTTAATATTGATTGATCCGGATGGCATAGTTCTTAATATGCAACTTTTGACATTGGAGGTCGTATTTGTTAAAGAAACAGACTCAACAAATTTGTTATAATCATCTTAATTCGCAAACAACATGGAGATGATGTAAGGAGCTCTCATGACGCGCGTGTTGTTTAAGACGTATGGTTGGAAACAATTTGGCTTTATTGCATTTTAATTTAGCATTCTACTAGCGTGGTGTCGTCATGTGTAAATCTTCACTATTGTATCTGAGCTATGGTTCACTTCCCTCTTATTAGATTTAGTCCTACCTGTGTTCGTAAAATTTCACTTGTATATACTCTCTCTCTGTTCAAATTTATAAGAATTATTTTTTGGATGATTTTATATATAAATATAAAGCTTGCATGTAGATTCAATGAGCTAGGTATTTTCTTTTATACCCCTAATTATTCTCTGTCAACTATATGCATAATTTATTCATTACCACCCACACAAAGTATCTCTCTCATCTTTCGAGACAATTTAAGTGGAGGCATCTAAGTTATTTTCTCTCGTGCCTTTCTTAGTTTCAACGTAATTTTAATCCTTATACAAAGTGAATTAATTTCTTAACATGTGTAGAGAACATGTATGTGGATACGTATATGGTGTATGAGCGTGACGTATATGAACTGTGTGCATAAAAAAAGTTAAGAGGAGCTTCGAGTGCGCGCCCAACTGCCCATGGCCTTGGGATCTAGCTAGCTGCTCCCCACTAGTATATATCTGTTCCAATCGAACCCCTCCATCTTGCAGGAAATACAAAAGGAAGATAAGATATAGTACGAGGTATTCATGTGGTAGTTGTAGACTTGTAGCCCAACGACTAAGATGGCATATTCAGATCTTACAGCCAGCAACATTCGTTGTCGTCCTCACTCCAGTGGAATTACGATAATACTATAGTAGGTTGATTCAAGTCTCATAGACACCGTCGACAAGGTGATGTTTAATACCAGTTTCACATGCATTTTAGGGCAGAACATAAGCAATCGGCGAGTATCGATATGAATAATTCAACAACACACTTGCTGCTAAAGAGCTGGAGGGTTTTAAAAACGATAATGGTAATGGTAGAATATGGTGTAGTCTGTTGATTTATGATCCAAATTCAGAAGAATGCTAACTTCCCGGAAGCAGCGGAGGCCCGTCGCCGGGAGGCTTGGGCGGTCACCGCCTATATATATTCATCTTGTAAGCCGTTGCGAGCTCTCTCCGGCGATTATGTAAACACTCCCGAAATAGTGAAGTTTTGCCGGCCGACGCCCGTGGTTTTTTTACCCTTCTCATTGGAGGGGTTTTTCCACGTTAAATTCTTGTGTCTCGATCTGTTTTTGGTTTTGATCTACTTCGTTTCTTGGTTGCGTGTCGATTTGCTAACAAGTGGTATCAGAGCCACGTTTCTATTGCCCCGGTTTCAATCTAGGGTTTACGTCGACATGGCATCGTTGAAGTCGATCTACGCATTGCTAGATCTGGATACAAGGTTTTTGTTGTAGCAAGTCAAGATCGCGAGCGATCTTTGGCGATATCTGGATCTGACGATCTTATTGGAGAGTTCGGCAAGAGGATTGAACTCATGGTCGATGACGAAGAGAAAGGACCGTAAGGCTTTGTCTCAGATTCATCTTCATCTTTCTAATAACATTCTGCAGGAGGTGCTGCAGGAGAAAACTGTTGCCGCCTTGTGGCTGAAACTGGAATCGATCTGCATGTCAAAGGATCTTACCAGCAAGATGTACATAAAGATGAAGTTGTTCACGCACAAGTTGCAGGAAGGTGGTTCGCTTCTTAACCATCTCTCGGTTTTCAAAGAAATCGTTTCTGATTTACAATCTATGGATGTAATCTATGACGAAGAAGATTTAGGTCTGCTTCTTTTGTGCTCTCTGCCTAGTTCATATGCAAATTTCTGAGATACCATATTGTATAGCCGTTATACACTAGCAGTGAATGAAGTATATGAGGCTCTTCAACGAAGAAAAGATAAAGCAGATGGTACACTGGAAGAATCAACCTCCAACGGTGAGCGTTGTCGATGCGTGGCGAAACGAAGCAAGCGAAGAGATCAAACACCGCAGAGGAAAAGCGATTCGGTAGGGGCCGTTCAAGTCAAGAGGCAAGGAAAAGTTCTGCGGGTATTGTAAGAAAAAATAACCATGATATCTCACGAATATTTGGAAGCTAGAACAAAGAAAAAGAAGAGCGGTACATACCGACCTAAGCATAAATCCGAGGATGATGGTAAGGCCTCTGTTGTTTCTAATGATAGTTCCGACCGGTGATGCTCTTATTGCTTTTGCGGTTGTGTCTCAATGAATCTGAATGGATACTTGATTACCTTGTTCATATCATATATGCTCTAACAGAGAATGGTTCAATACTTATGAGTTTGTGCGAGAATGGAGGAGTTGTGCGGATGGGAGATGACCTTGCATGTCGAGTTATAGGTATTGGTTCGTTGGATCGAGAATGCATGATGGTATGACAAGGACTTTGGCAGATGTGAGACACGTCCCAACCATGGCGGGAACCTCATCTCGTTGAGTACTCTCGATCTCAAAGGGTATAGCTATTCACGGTGGAGTTTGAAGGTATTGAAAGGTTCTCTCATTATAATGAAAGGTGATATGAAATCTGCAAATTTATATGTTCTTAGAGGTAATACTATCACCGTCTTTCTTTGTTACTTCCGCTTCTTTGCTTGCATACGATCATTCTAGCAATACTAAACTTTGGCATATGCGCCTCGGGCATATGAGTGAACTTGGTATGGCAGAATTGAGTAAGAGAGGCTTTCTCGATGGGTGCAACACTAACAAGTTGGAGTTTTGTGAAACCTTGCATATTGGGTAAGCACAAGAGGGTAAAATTCATTACTTCTGTTCATATAACTAAAGGTATATTAGATTATGTGCATGCTGATTTATGGGGGCCGTCCCGTAAACATTCCCTTGGTGGTGCTCGTTATATGCTTACTATTATTGATGATTACTCCAGAAAGGTGTGGCCGTATTTCTTGAAAAATAAATATGATGCATTTGATGCTTTTAAAGATTGGAAGATCATGGTAGAAAGGCAAACTGAAAGGAAGGTAAAAGTCCTTCGATACTGATAATGGGATGGAGTTCTGTTCACGTGCTTTTAAGTTTTATTGCAGAAGACAAGGTATTGTCGGGCACTACTTTATTCCATACACTCCTCAACGAGCGGTGTAGCCGAGCGGATGAACAGGGCGATCATCTCTAAAGCTCATTGCATCTTTGTCCCATTTGCTATGGGCAAACACTTTTTTGAAATTTGAACTGCATCTACTGCTTTGCTACTTGATAAATAGGTCACCCTCGAGAGCCCTCAACAAGAAGACTCCTATTGAGGTATGGTGCAGCACACTGTGATTATTCACGAGTTGAGGTATTTGGTTGCCTTGCATACACACATATGGATAATGGAAAACTTGAACCTAGAGCGATTAAGTGTGTATTTCTTGGTTATGGTTCATGTGTAAAGGGATATAAGTTGTGGAACCTGAAACCAAAAAAGATTTTGATAAGTAGAAGTGTTGTTTTCAATGAATGCGCTATGTATCATGTGAATCGTCTACTAATGCCTCGATGAAGGACAACGAGAAAGTAAGCATGCGGGTGGAGCACTTGGATGATGAAGATCACGTGATTCATGATGATGATGATGATGTTGTCCCAAATACCACGAGTTCATGATATTGTTTCCTCTCGATGATTCACTTTGTTGGACACTCTTCTCTGTTGTGCAGCCACCACAACAATCTATTGCGATTGACAAGCTAAGGAGAAACATAGTTCGTCCTACTCGGTGATCGAAGAGTGTAATTTTGTTGGTCATGCTCTCGGTGTAAGAGGAGATAGAAGGTAATGCGAGAACCTTCTACTTTCCTTTGAAGCTATTATTTCTAGTGAACGTGACAAGTGGATGTCCGCCATGCAAGAAGAGATGCGATCGCTTGAGAAGAATGGTACTTGGGACATTGTTAAGCTTGCCTAAAAGAAAAGAAGACCGTTAGTTGCAAATGGATCTTCAAAATAAAGGAAGGTGTCACTCCTCTGAACCCAAGAGGTTTAAGGCAAGGTTAGTCGCTAAAGGTTTGATCGGATACGAGCATTGATTATAATGATGTGTTTTCTCCGGTTGTAAAGCATAGTTCAATTCGCACATTCTTTAGTATTGTTGCTATGCATGATCTTGAGCTTGAGCGAGTTAGATGAAGACTGCATTCTTACATGGTGAAGCTGGAGGAAGAAATTTATATGGACCCGCTGAGGGTTTCATTGCGCTGGCAAGAAAACTTGGTTTGTAGATTGAAGAAGTCTCTTTATGGTTTGAAGCAGTCTCGACAATGGTATAAAAGATTTGACTCATTTATGCTCTCACACAACTTTAAGAGGTCTGAATTTGATAGTTGTGTTTACTTGAAATTTGTTGATGGGTCACCTATATACTTGCTGTTATATGTTGATGATATGTTAATTGCTGCTTGCCTTGATGAAAGAGATCACTACTTTAAAGGCACAGATTAAGTAGTGAGTTTGAGATGAAGGACCTTAGTGCGACTAGAAAGATTCTTGGTATGGAAATTATCGAGGATAGAAAGTCGGTTCATTATTCCTAGCCAAGAAAGTTACATTGATAAAATCCTTCATCGGTTTATCGCATGAAGCAAAACCAATAAGTACTCCCATTGCTCCTCACTTCAAAGCTGTCATCTTCTCAATGTCACGATTCGATGAAGAAATTGAGTATATGTCGAATACCTTATTCTAGTCTTTGTCGGTTCTTTAATGTATGCCATGGTGTGTTCTCGTCTGATTTGTCTCATGCTATGAGTTTGGTCGATAGATATATGGTTAATCCGGGCAAGGAACATTGGAAGAATTTGTTCAATGGATTTTCGGTACATTCGAGGTACTTCAATGCTTGTTTGATGTTAAGCAAAAGCGGAGAAGGACTTGTTGGATATGTGGATTCGATTATCTTTGCTGATTTGGACAAAGAAGGTCACTCACAGGTTATGTCTTCACTATTGGTGGTTGTGCCGTGAGTTGGAAGGCAATTCTGCGAACAACTTGATTGCTTTGTCCTGAAGGCAGTATATGGCCATTCTTTGAAGCATGCAAGGAGGCTACTTGGTTGAAAGGTTTATATCTTGAGCTTTGTGGAGATACATCTTGCATCGGCTTATTTTGTGACGATCAAAGTGCTATATGCCTTACAAAGGATCAAATGTTTCATGAGAAATCAAAGCACATTGGCGTCGGGTATCACTATATTCGTGATGTTATTGCTCAAGGTAACATAAAGGTATGCAAGATTAGTACTCATGATAACCTGGCGATATGATGACAAAGCCGGTTCTGTTGCTAAGTTTGAGCTTTGCTCAAACTTAATTGGTATCCTTTATTTAGCCCTAGTGGTATTTTTTTGGTGTCGGCGTTGTTTTCTTTGCTATCCGGAAGATGTTTACAACATTCATCTTGCAAGACTGACTTTGTCTCAAGGTGGAGTCTGTTGATTTATGATCCAAATTCAGAAGAATGCTAACTTCTGTCGGAACGGAGCGGAGGCCCGTATTCATCTTGTAAGCCGTCGCGAGCTCTCTCCGGCGATTATGTAAACACTCCCGAAATAGTGAAGTTTTGCCGGCCGGCGCCCGTGGTTTTTTTACCCTTCTCATTGGAGGGGGTTTTCCACGTTAAATTCTTGTGTCTCGATCTGTTTTTGGTTTTGATCTACTTCGTTTCTTGGTTGCGTGTCGATTTGCTAACATAGTCAGCAGATAAGGACACGGTTACATGTTCCTCTCTTGTGTTCAGGTCCATTTCTCATGTTATGGACATTTTTTAAGAGTCAGTTTATGGATAATTTGATATGTGAATTATGTGTCAAGCAAAGATGTCACGAGTCAACAAGCATGCATGCTAGTGTATAGGTAGATATATAGACTAATTAAGAGGGAAATAGACAGACATATATAACTTCCCAGTAATTATTCTGGGACTGTAGCCTTGGATAAGGAAAGGACTCCTAATACTTTCAGGATTATTTTCCATTTGAAACATTGCCGGATCCAATTTGTGTAAATTAAGGACATGTACAATGATATGGCTATCAAGTTGTCTGTAACTTTTGCCGTGTAAGATTTTTGTACCACTTGTAGGATCGAAATATACTAACATAGCAATCAGAGGGGGGTGAATGATTGCGCGGAAGCTAAAATCAAATTTTTGGACTTTGTTTTTCTAACACACCCTAATTTAAGGGGGTGTTTGGGAGAGCTCTGCTCCTCAATTTTTAGCTCCACTCCAAATTCGTGTAGCCAAACATCCCAACTTCACAGAACTCCGGCTCCAGGAAAAATGTGAATCTAGGGGGTTGCTCCATGATTTTTGTGGAGCTCCTCAAGGGGTACTCCAAGAAACATCGTTTCGTACCCACTCGTGAAGTTCCTAGGTAATTACCCACCTTTGCCACTGGTTACACACATGAGGAATACCCACCTTTGCTCTTGGTTCATCATCTAAGGGCATAAATGGGTATCCACACTAAAATCACCTATTCTTGAATTGGATCTAATTTACAAGCCAAACACCTTCCTTCTCTACTTCAACTCTATGGTGAAACTACTCTATGGTGGAGCTGGTGAAGTGGAGCTGATTTTTGAGTGGAGCTCTCCCAAGCAGGCCCTAAACTCAAATTTCTTGGAGACCGAGTTCTGCTGACAGAGACCGTTCTGTGATCGAGAGACCGGTCGGGAGACCAGTAGAGCGATCTGGGCGACGATGAAGCGATCGAGCGACCAAGAGAAGTAGTTAGGTGACTAGTAGAGCAGGTTTGGCGACGGACAAGCGATCGAGGCGACGGAGCGATTTGAGCAACGATGAAGCGATCTGGCGACCGATTAACAAAAATAGTAATTTGTAAAGATCCCTTGTTGGATTGATGTGAAATTTTAACTATAGAAACTAGATTCAATTATAAAGCTAACATAATAAGAATTAGGTCAATCGGATCTTCAAATCTAAAGTTATGTTCTTCATAAGATGACTAAAATAATTAGCGATCTAACAGCGACGGACCAAACTCAATCGAGACTAACCAAAGATCTCACCATTGGATTGATGTGAAATTTTAACTGTAGAAATTAGATTCAATTATGAATCTAACTCAATAAGAATCAAATCAATCGGATCTACGTATCAAGAGATATTATCTTCACAAGACGGATGAATCAAATAATGGCGAAACGAAATAAGCTGCGCGGATCGACTTCATGCATACATGCATGGCAAGACTTCTAGTTGCTAGGCTCTTGATTTTTTCCTTACGCTGCCTTCGATTTGCGCACTAGGAGAAAACAAAAACACACAATGCACAAGCGCCAAGAGCAAAAGCGAAAATCGTTGCTTTTGGAGCGTAAGAAGGATTTTATTTTTGATCTGGTTATAGTACTCAAACAAAAGAGTACAACCCTAAAACCTCGGCGCTCCAAATAAGCAGAGACACCTCCCCTATTTATCTTGAGTAAACATAAAGAGATTGAATACAACTACACTTCCAACATAGAAAGAGTGCATATATCTTATCTTAACCCAACATGGCCAAAAACAACTCTTGCGCATATACATTACATGCTATAATTACATGACTAACTAGCCTCCATGTGCATGTTCTCTCAGCCGAACGTCGCATGACATCCTCGACCACCAAGATCTCGATTCCTCCTCGAACCTAGTCCCAAACCTCGGTTCCTCCATGAACCTAGTTCTGTCTGTCATTGACCACGTTAGCCCTCGAGCAACACGCACATGAATAAACAAGAAACAATTCGAGCACAAGTCCACGACTTGACTCAAGGTCAATCCATGCAACCACTCACACGAGCGCATTGCATCAAGCAAAACCATTAACATGCTATCACAGCATATCATCTCAAACAGCATATGCACAAGCACCACACATGCTATAACCAAAACCACTTTGCAATGCCAATTTCATTACTCAACCAATTTTTCAGCACATGATTTCACAGTTTTTGCTAGTATAAGGGAGGAAGAAGGAGAAGAGAGAGTGTGGATGTCTCTTTGTGAATAGACAACCTATGCTCGTGAATTTTAGGCATATAGACAACGCAAAA
The DNA here is from genome assembly GCA_036346375.1 of Guadua angustifolia. NCBI lineage: Eukaryota > Viridiplantae > Streptophyta > Magnoliopsida > Poales > Poaceae > Guadua > Guadua angustifolia. The sequence continues at coordinate 9,194 of JAYEVE010000695.1, forward strand.
CACAATTGCATGAGTTATTGTTAATAGCAAATATTTTTCTTCCATACCATACTTAAAATATTGTGGGATCCCATAGAGACAAACTTGACAATACACTATAGAAATTGTCTTTAATTTTGTTTTAGATGACATAAAGGAATATATAGACAACAATTGTTTATATTAGCAATGGTTATGGCTAACACCTATTGAAATGTATTTACATTCTATATAAGATATTTTGTAAAGACACTAGATTGCGTCTCTAGCATCTTCTAGAGAATGAAAAATATATTATGTTGAATCAAATCCTCGAACTTGTGACCTTGTGGATAAACAATTAGCATGATTAACCATCTCATTCTCATATCACAACTTACTTAAACTCATATTGTAAATCTTATGAGTAGTACACACCACGTCTTAAACATCTAAAAAATGTAGAATAAAAAATAGATCAAATAATGTCGATACAACATAAGGTCATTTAAGAAGTGTCTAAAAAATATCTCTATATGATTTTTGTTTTGACAATTTAAAATGTCTCAAAAATGACTTCTGATCAACATTTTATGTTTGTTATCTAAAATATCTTAATATAGTGTCTCTATATTTGAGGCATCTTCTAAAATATTGCAAAATGTACTTTTATAATATATTATGTATATTTATAGAGACAAATAAAAAATATCGATAGGATAATGCATCTACATGAGATTTTTATTGTAATGGAAGGGAGTAGATCCTAGAGTAATATACTAGGAATGAGTCCTCATTAGAAATATCATTAGAGTCTGTTTAGGAAGTGTTCACACATATATGGAATATAATATTAAGTCAACACTCTCTCTTGGACATTTTTTCAATACCATGTTCATGCCTTGTTATTACCTCATTAAAAGCCTTCAATTGAGAAAACCTAGTGGGACAAAACTCAACCAAGAGAAAAGAGTACAATATATCATCCCAAAAGTATCCCTATGAAGGCTTCAACTCTATGAGTCTTTTTATACCTATGCTTCTCAACCGTAGAAGTCGGTAAGGCTTCGATGAAGTCGCGAGGACCATATAGATCTTTACGTCATCGAATGTCCTAACAATATAGACCTTTATTAGTATCGAATGTTCTAACGATTATGGGTGTACTAAGTGGTTACTGCTCATCATGAGCAAATTTCTCCAATATATATTTTCTTGGTGTAGGTAGTTTATTGCAAGAAAGTGCCACTAGATAGATTCATAATCTGTAACCCGAACAAAATTTGGTTTCACCTTAATCATTCATCTCGAATGGTCTTTAAGTATGAGCTAGCTTTGATGATATCTTCATTGGTTTTAATGACATTCAAATCATCTATATACCTTTGAGATGTTCTGAGAATCTTGTCATGGGTTTCTTTATGAACACACGTGGATATACATCATTGTTGACATTGTTTCATCGGAAGAAATTTTCTCGATCATCTATACCACATACGACTAGACTACTTTAATCCATATAGTGATATTTGCAATTTCATATTATACATGATGCAATTGTCATTTTTACTCATACATGCAATCTTCAGTCCCACATGAATCGTTATATAGATTTCTGCATCTAGTGACCCATACAAATATACAGCAATAATATCCGTGAGTTTCATATTCAGCTTCATACCTTCTGCCATAGATGTCAGGTAATAGAATGCACTGACATCCATAACAGGAGAACAAGTTTCTTCATAATTGATGTTGAGTATCTACGTGAACCCTTGTGCTACTATTCTCACTTTATACCTAACCACTTTATTTTTTTCATTCCTCATTCTCACAAACACCCATTTGTGACCAACATAAATGATATCTCGAAGAGTCTTTATAGCATGTTCAAAGACCTTCCTTTTATTTAGTGAGTTTAATTAGCCTCGACTACATCCTTCTATTTATCCCAATTGGTGCGACTTTTGCTTTCAGTAATAGTCTTGGGGTCGACATCTGAATTCTTAATATGGAAATCAATTTTAGAGGCAAAGTAGCTGCTATTAACATATATTTGTCAAGTATATTTCTTCGGTATCCATATAATTTATGGCATACTCTTTATTCAAATCAATTAGCACTAAATTTAAATCAATCATCTTTTCGTGTTTTCCCGATACGGTAGAGCCAATGATTTCAATTTCCGTAGTCCTCTTGTTATTTGTTAAACACACAATTTCACTTTATTTATGTTGGATCTCCCGTGACGTCGTGGCGGAGATGAACTTCTACTGCTCAAGAACACACACACACACCTGTTGGACTTGAACACAAATCGGTTTGTCTTCTTTGAAAATGCTGACTTTTACGTAGTTTTCCTCCTCTATTTATAGTGCAAAGGCAATTACAAAATGGCGAAAACATGCAAAAGCTGAAAGCGCATGCGCATGCATGCGAGAAATGAAATACCACGACCTCCACTTCGAGTTCATGCGCATGCATGCGGGAAGCTGAAAGGAAGGCGAAAAAATGACTTAACTAATCTCGTGCACAAGGCTTAATTAACATTTCTCCCCCTAAGCCTTGCACACACCAGCGTCGACAAAGTGAGCACAGGCGCATGGTTGAACGAATCGATCACGCCCAAGAGCCTTCGTCGGGATGTTCGCGGTGATCTTTGGTGTCGATTGGCTCGACCCTCACCTGTCCTCCTCGATGCATTCTCGATGTAGTGGTATCTCGTATCTATATGTTTCTGCGATCATGAAAGACATGATTTTTACTCAATTTGGATCACGGTGGTTGTCAATCTTGATGTGTGCCTTGCGGCCTCCTCTCCTCGAAGCTCTGCAAAAGCGCGCGATAAATTCCTTGATAGGAAGGCTGTTGTAGCGGCGATGTACTCGCCAGCATGACGACAAAGGCCACTACATACCTTCTGCGGCGCCGGTGTTGCTTAGAGTGTCGGCGGCGGGATCGCCGGCCAGTAGAAATAAGCGGGGTTTAAGTGATTAGGGACCGGATCGGGCTCGGCTCAAGCGAGGGAAAAAGTCGAATGTCGTCGAAGGTCGAAGGTGGCGATAACGAGCACGAGACGAGGGTTTATCTTGGTTCGAGCCCGTACGAGTAATAGCTCTACTCCAGTCGCCTTGCGGTGGTGTTCTTTCCTATTGATTGATTACAGTGGGGTGTTTACAGCTTAAGCTCGACAATGACTATGGCTAATCTTCAAGCGCTCGGGCTGTCTCGCTTGAATTCGTGGACTTCGTGTCCCTTTAAAGTCTGTGCTTACATGGCCTTCACACCTCCCTTGCTCGCAACGGACGGGAGAGATTCCCGGGAAGCGGCCTTCATGCACGCTGAGGCGGCGATGCGATAGCCTCGGACTTCTTTGCGTACTGCGCACTGCCTCACGACCCGCTCCTTGAGCAAGCGCCCGGTCAAGCGCTTGATCCGAAATCAAGGGCGAACAGCGGCACCTAGAGCGAAACCCTTTCGGGCGAGGTCGGCGGGCGTGCTCGAGGCCAACGCTCTAGGTCGGCGCCCGTAGCGCACCAGTCGTGGTCGGAGCCGCCCGAGCTCGAGGATCCGTTGACCGTGTTTCGACCGGTCAAGGGCGCCCGAACCTCGTCGGCTAGCCCCGAGGCTTAAGGTAAATGGCGGAGCGGGCGACCTTGAGGCTCCATAAGCGGGACCGACTCCGGAATTCACGAGGTCGGTCGGCGGAAAGCGTAGCGCCGGGCCGTGGATGAACGACACCTGGCGCCTCTTGATCTCCAGAACCCCGATACGGATGTGATCGGTTGGCGACACCTTCTTGTCTTCTCGAAACCGCCGCCCAGGCCCTAATTGCGCTGTCAAATCGCGGCGGAGTACGCCCTCAAGCGCCTTGTGATGCGGACTCGGTGTCGTGTGACCTATCTTTGGAACCTAGCGTCTGTTGAAGGTCCCGCCGTCAGCTTCCTTTGTCTCCTCAAACTCGAGCTCAGCGAAAACCTCCTCTCTACCCTCGGCAAAAGCGCCACGATTGCCATGGCCAAGCTTGGGAGAATCTGTTGTCGCCCACAAGGATGAAGGAGCTTGAAACCACAAATTTGCTCGATCCATTCACATGGCGGTGCCGGTCAGGCAAAACCATGCCCCAAGGAGGGGCAGGTCGATGCTGCCGAGCACTACATCCTCTTGACCTGCAGACCCGAGAGGCGAGTTCCTCTCCGTAGTCCTCACCAATGCGAGATAGAGCTCATAAACACAGTGCCAAACTCAATTCTCCTCTCGCCATCTTTTTCCCATCATGCGAGGGTTCTGAGGATACTTCGGCCCCTCGCTCTTCTTCGCTTCTTGACCTTTTTAGCTCAGGAAGGACCAGTGGTCGGGTGTCTCTACTTCGCCATGTGGTGGGGCTCAAGTGGTCCTTCCCAAGATCCAAGCTCGGGACTCCTGGGGCCATGGTCAGCGGTGGTTTTACTGAAGAAAGAGCTCGGCCTGTTGTCCTATGAGGGAAGCCCGCCGGTGGGAAGAAAGAGACCCGGACACGAGGCGACCCGAGGCCGAAGAAGCCATTGCCACCATCCACCTCTGCCGGCCGTGGCAGCCTCACCGGCGGCGATCGCCGTCGACTTCTTGCGGAACCGGGTGTCTCCCCTGCGGCGGGGAGCATCCGTTCTCACGAGATCGAGGGCGAGCGACTCGACCGCGAAATCTGGCCAGTGCGCCCGTCTCACCTTGAGGTCTTACTCGAGTCTGAGTCGTGCTTCGCCGAGAATGATTTCCTTCTCGCGGCCGAAGGAATCTTAGGTGGCCGCCGGGATGAGCGAGATGTTGAAGCTGGCGCATAACTATTCCATGGGCGACTCCGTCGAAGAACATGCTCGCCGCCAAGGCGAGGTAAGCCATCGACCAGCGGACCGAGGCGACCCGTGGCCCATAATGACATTTTCATGGCGGGACCACGGGGCTACTCGACACGGCGGCGGATGCTCCCATTGCGGGATGGGCAAGAAGAAAAAGGAAGAAGGCCTCCCCTCCGGGCGGACAGCGGGAGGCGAAAAACCCACGTCGGGTGGGGGATCGTGCTGCAGTAAGGATCCTCATGGCCAAGCCAGAGTCCATGCTCGGGTCTTTTAACCGTCTGCGTGTTCCCCCTTCCGCTGTGATGGCCTTGGCGGCGCGCCGAGTCTCCCCACCAGCTCAGGGTGCCTGGACTCGGTCCTCCAGGGTTGCCGCTGCGGACATTGCGGGGCCCTCAGACGGCGGGGACGGCGGGCGGGCTTGAAGCAAGTGCCCCAGGTCGAGCAACAAGACTGCGTCGGCCCTCGGCGAAGCGAAGGCAACCCGTAAGTTTCTTCTTGACTTCGACTCATCACCTTGCCGTGTCTTCTTAGCTTGCGCCGCTCTTGATCGCGGGCCAGAACCGCATGCTCGAGACTTGCCCATCTTGGCGATGGCGTTGTCGGGGTGAGTCGAGTCGGGAGGGCAGCCGAGTCAGTCCGCGCGCCGGCCTTCACGCCGAGCCGGACCCCCCCGGGCGCCAAGTCCGCCCAGGATGGTGAGTTCTACCAAGGGTCGGCGACTTCGACGACGAGGAGATCGAGCCTGACGGCCAGCGGACTTCACACCACCGGCGCGCAGCGTAGCAGCTGGCGGCGACCTTCCGGGGCCACAGCGGTGGGCGCCAGAGCTCATGATCGCGCCCGGCGGCGGCCGACTCCCCGACCACGGACGCTCCGGGTGCTAAGACCGTCGTTCCGGGCCCGAATGGCGAACCCGCGGGGAACTGCGGCCTCGCTTGAGTCTGCGTCGGGCCGAGGCCGCAGCTCCCCAGGTCATGAAGGTCGGGGATGCCGCGGATGATCCGGCCTCCGCCCCTTTGGTGTCGGAGACGAGCGGTGTTCCGGCCGTGGAGGCCGGGACTAGCACTGCCGCCACACCTTCCCCCAACGACGAGCTGAATCACCAGAGGCGGCGAGGAGACGAAGCGCCGGGCGAGGGCCCAAATCTTGGCCCAAAGTGCTAGCGGTGGCGAGGTCGACCTCGACCGCCGTGCAGTGGCGAGGAGGAGGAGGAGATCCATAGCAACCGCGCCGGCCAGCGAGGAGTTCTCCGCTGCGCTGGAGAGTCGTCTGGCGGTAAGGGTCTTCCGTGCCTCTCGTAGTTTGAGGTCTAGTTTGTTCCGTCTCTCACCTTTGGGCCGCCCCTTTGTCGTGAAGGTGATCACCCATGCCTCTCGAGGCTACAAGGGCCCGAGAACCGCCAGAAGCGTGCTAAGGGGCTCTGGATGCGTGCGCCGGGAGTCAGCAGCGCCGGGCTCGCCGGACCATTGAGGTCGGCGGGAGCTCGGCGAAGGCAGGAGCTCGGCGACTGCGCCCGACGATGGCCGGAGGTATGCTGGCCAAGGCTCGAGGCAGGACCTCCGTGCAATCACAACCAGTCGTGGAGCAAGCCGCCTCGCTTGACCAAGGCGCTTCGAGGCAGCGGGCCAAGTTGAAGCCTGAAAAAGCCGCGCGGAAGGCCAACGTCGCTCCCGCGAAAAGCGTCCTCCGCTTCGAGGCCAAGGTCACTGGAGCTCGAGGAGGCTTCGAACGTCTTTGGCAAAGGCGGTTGAGGCAGCGGGCCAATGTCGGCCTGGAGAAGGCCGCGGATCAATCGTCTTCCTCGGCGAGGATGCCCTACGGGCTCGAGGCTAGGGTCTCGGAGCTCGAAGGGAGGCTTGGCGCCAAAAAACGGCTGCAGCGCCATGGCCCGCTCCAAGGCGAAGCGCCGAGCCGCGGGCGCCTCAGGAAGCTGTTCAAGCTGAGGCGATCTCGATCTGCAGCGCCAAAATCACCGAGCTCGGCGAGGAAGCTTGGCCGTGAAATGGCATACAGTAAAGAAAGTGCCCAACGTAGAATTCTAGTGGGGTAAAATGTACATAGGGAGGACAAAACCTTTTCGCGTTATTCCATTTAGTCGAAGTTCCATGGCGTGTATCCGTTCTGCCTTTGGTCACGCTCCTTAGGTCGTTTCTTGCGTGCCTGCTGCTTATCGGCCCCGTTGGGTCCAAGGTCGAGCAATGTCGGCCTTGGGCACAAACTTAGAGCGTGAGCAAGCGATCGCGACTGCGAGTGAAAATGTCCAGAAAGAACATGACAAGCAAGAGACTTGCACGGGCCGGCGTTCGCATTGCGACCTCGAGTCCGTGTACTACCCCATGGTTACAACCGCGACCTACGGCTCGAGCTCGATGTCTTGATTTGGGTTGCGAGGTGTGGGCTTCACGGTTAGCCCGACCACCGGGAAGCGGCGTGGATCTTGCGATGTTAAGGCCGAGAAGTGCGTAGCGTCTGAAGGTCGTGCTCGAAAGGCGTCGGATAACAATGGCGACACTCATAAGCGAGAGAGGCGAGCGAAATAGACTTTATTGAAATTGAGGTAAAGGGTTACACAAAACTTTCGAAGTTGATCTATGTTCCACGAGCTAGAGCTCTCGCCATCGGGCATCGCTGGCAGTAAGCCCGTGCGATCTGTTGAAATGACTCTATAGGGCCCTCCACCGTGGGGATAACTTGTTGGTGTTGGGCGATTACAGAATCCGTCTCGGGCTAAGTCCCCAACAAGGAGCTTCTAGGTCGTCTGGCCGGCAAGCGCATGTCTCTGAAGAGCTTGCGGTAGTCGTTGATCGTGGCGATGCGCGCATCTTACTATACGCTAGGGCAAGGTCGAGAGACCTCTCATGCTCGAAGTCGACACAGTCGACCAAAAGTGACCCTGGCGAGCCAGCGTGACCTCGGGGAGGCGGGGCGGCTTCATCAGAACCGCAATTGGAAGGTGTGGACCTGTGGCTCGGCTTCTTTGTAGTCAGAATAGACCATAAGGCGGTGGGGAGTTCGTCCACCGAGTCTTGCGAATCGTTCGAGCTCATCGCAGCTTCGTTTCTTGATGCCTGGACTATTTGCCGTTAGCGCGTTCATTTGCTCTCGTTGCTCACGGGGGTGAGCCACCGAAGCGAAGCATATTTTGATGTCGAGTTCCTCGCCAAAACTCTGGAACAACTCCTTTGGTAAACCTGTGTACGTTGTCGGTGATAATCTTACAGAACCCCATACACGGTGACCTAAGCAGTGGAAAAAAGCAATATCGCTCGAGCGTTATGGTGAGACAGTTCAGCTTCTATCCACTTGGTGAAGGTATCAATGGCGACGACAGGAACCTCTTCCCCCATTTTGGGGAAAAGGGCCAGGATGTCAAGCCCCCGTCGAAAGGCGGCGGCGGGATGGTGCGGGCGCGTGGCGGGTTGATCACGACTTTTCGGGCGTGGGCGGCATGCTCGGCAAGTCTGAGCGATGTCACGGGCATCTGAAGCGCGCGAAGGCGATGTAATAAGCCCATGCGAAAGCCTTGCCGACCATCGTCTGTCTGAAGAAGTGTGCCCCGAGAGGCTGAATGGATGTCATTTAGCGGTACTTACCCTCCTCCGTGAGAGCGCATGCAGAGTGAGAATCTGGGAGACATTCGCTGTCTGATACCCGTCGGCAATGGCGTACAAACTACGCGCGCTTGATCCTCTACTTCTCTCGGCGAAATCGGTAGGTCACCCTTGGCAAGGAAATTATAGATGGGTTCAGCCCATGAAGGGGTACCTTCCACCAGGGCGAGTAGGACCTCTTGGTCAGAGATCGAGGGGGCCGCCAGTGTCTCCAGGATGATGTCGGGCGGGAGCTTGTCGTCGGAGGAACCGAGCTTGGAGAGGAGGTCCGTTGACCATGTTTCGACCGGTCAAAGGACGCCCAGACCTCGTCACCGAGGAAGAACAGGACTCCGGTGGTGCTCTTGCGGGTGTCAACGTCCTCGGCAAGATCACTGTCGCTGTAACCGACGAGTTTAGTATCTCCTTTCTTCCTCCGGTAGTAACAACCGTGGTTTACCGTGCCCTCGACATATCGTAGCCGCAGCGCTTCCACGACCGCCCAGTGTTCGGTGGTAGGTTTCTCCATGAATCTGCTCATGTAGCCCACAAGGTATGCCAAGTCGGTCTCGTGTTCACGGATAGCGTAAGCGCTCCACAATCCGCGTACTCTGTAGCATCGGCGATGCGGTGCTCATCTTCTTGAGTTTCAAAGCGCGACTCCATGGGTGTGTTCTTTGGCATTGCTTCCTGCCAGCCTTGCTACCTCCAGAATCTTCAATGCGTACGCGCCTTGGCTGATGGTGATGCCGGCGTCGGTCTGGTTCACTTCCAGACCCAAAATAGTAGTGCAACAGCCCGAGGTCGCTCATGTGGAAGGTGCCCTGCATCTCCTTCTTGAAGCGCTCGAGCTCGACGAAGTCGCCACCGGTGATCACAAGATCGTCAACGTACATGCTAACCACCAGCCGGTGCGCGCCCTCACCATGAACGTACACGGCGTGCTCAGACACGCTGCGTTGGAACCCAAGTGACACCAGGGAGGTGTCCAGCTTGGCGTACCACGCGCGCGGGGCTTGACGAAGTCCGTAGAGCGCTTTGATCAAGTGCAGAACTTTGTGCTCCTCGCCGGCGACCACGAATCCCGGCGGTTGAGCGACATAGACTTCTTCCCGGAGCTCTCCGTTCAGGAAAGCTGACTTTACATCCACGTGGTGGACCGGCCATCCTTCGCTGCGCCACGTGTGCGGTAGGGCGAACCGACTTCGAGCAGCGCCACGGGTGCGAACACCTCGTCGTAGTCGATCCCTTGATGTTGCACGTATCCCTTTGCCACAAGCGCGCTTTGTGCTTAGTGATGTTGCGGTGGCGTCCTTCTTAGTCTTGAAAACCCGCCAGGCCCAATTGGCGGCTGGCGGCGATGGAGGTCGGCGAGGCTCCCGTGCCATTGGACTCGATCGGCGTCATCTCGTCGAGCATCGCCTTCCGCCGGCATTAGTGCATCTGTGCCTCCTCGAATGAAACTGGCTCGTCGGTGCTCACTAAGAGCAGGTACTCGACCAGGTCGATCCGCCATCCACGGTGGTGTCGCGGCGATATGTTGTCAATGGCTCGAAAACAAAGTGGCGCGTCGTCATGATCTGCATCGAGAGTCTCCATTGCTCCTGGCGGTGGCGAGACGAACTCAATCATTGGCGCTGATGTGGAGGACTTCGCCTCCCTCGGCGCGCTGTCCGGAGTGTTAGCGTCGTTGCGCTCGGCAAGCGGGCGTGGTCACCACCTCCGGTTTGGACCACGATGGCGTGCTTTCGATGGCCAAGTCATTGTCGTCGTTATTTGCTTGATCACCGTCCCACTGCCACTGCGCCTCCTCATCAAAGATCACGTCGCGGCTGATGTGCACTCACCTGGTGGTCGGATCGTAGACTCGATACGCCTTAGAGCTAGGTTCGTAGCCGATGAAGATCATGGGCTTGCTGCGGTTGTCAAGCTTCTTGACATTGGGCACAACATTCTTGATGTGGACCACACACCTAAATGTGCGGAGATGATGCACCGCTGGTGTGGTCCCGTTCCACAGCTCGTCTGAGTCTTACTGGTGCATGGTGCCCTTGGTTGTTGTCTGTTGAGGATGTAGACCCTTGCGGTGATCGCCTCCCAGAGCGGCGGGAGGCCCTTCGCTGCTGAGCATGCTCCTCGCGGTCCCGACCACCGTCTGGTTCCTCCTCGGCGACACCGTTACATTGCGGGGTGTGCGGCGCCGTGAGTTCACGTTGAACACCGAGCTCGGCCGATGCTCGAGAAGCTTGCCGTGAATTCTCCCCGCGGTTGGTTTACAACGCCGCAACTTCTTACCGCTCTTGCGCTCTGCTTGCCGCTGGATGCATGATGGCGACTTGTGCGGCGTCCTTGGTGGCCAGACAAGGCCACCCACATAATTTCTTGAAGTCGTCGGCGAGAGAAGAAATACCGGTTGCCACTTGAGTCACGGTGTGATTAGTCATAAAGGTCCTCATGCACAAGCACGAAATCGTCGAATGGCGTTGGGCTTGATCTTGGGGAAGAAGCGTCTTGCCGATGCTTGCCGGCGAGCACGCCTCGCCTAGCTGCTCCCCTTGGGGCGGCGGGTAGGCCGCGGATGGGCCCTCTCACCCCATCTTCGCGGCACAATGAAGATTGATGTGGCGAATCTAGCATGCCACCGCCACGCATCCGGCCGTAGCGTAGCGAGCTGCTGGTCGTGCGATGTTGATGTCGAACGCATCTGGCGCCGAGACGCGGTGGATCTTCGCAAGAGCCGTCGTTATTAAATCGCGGATCCGCGCCCCATCCTCGATTAGGATCTGAAACGCCCTCATCAATTGGCCACGGTAGACGATGTTGGCGGTGGTATGAATGTAGTAGGTGTTGGGGAGGTGCGATGTTACGCCATTCTTACTGCGAAGAGCGAACCGCATCCCTCGATCCGAGCAGCGAACCATCGCGAATCGCCGCCGAGCCGATGATGCTGTGTCGAGTCGGAGAAAGCCTCCGAGACCCGTCATATGGTTCGTGGCCCGGTGTCGAAGATCCATCGTCGGGGATCGATCTTCCTTGTCGTCGGCGCCGCGAAGACCTTCTCCTCCACTAGCTCGATGTGCGTGTGGTGGACATAGTCTTTGTGGCGAAACAGTAGCGCCTGCCGGTGCGAGTGGAACCACCACAGCGTCGCTGGTTCGCCGCTGCGCTCATCGGTTGGGGAACTTGTGGGTGGCGGCGGCGATGTGGTGGTGAGCGGCGCGCCCTCAATCGGGAGTAAAGTGGGCTCGTCGTCTGCGGGCGCATGGGCTTGTTCATGCCTCTTGGGCTTCTTCTTTGCACTCCTTGGCCCGATGGCCACTTTTGCCTGATTGCGGCACTTGTCACCGTTCGACCAACGCTGAGCCAAAAACCGTCACGTTCGTCGAGTTAAATGCCGCCGTCGCGTCCTCGCCCCTTTCCTCGCGGCGCTTACCACGGCTGCTTGAGCCGCCGCCGCCGCGTGAGTTCTCCAGGTCCTTCTTCTTGTAGCGCTCGAGCCACTCCTCCTTCATGAGGTAGAGCTTCCCACCGCTCTGAGTGGGCAAGGGCTCAAGCTCATCTTCGGCTGCCTTGGCCAGGCGGTGATTTCTTCCACGGACAAAGCGGATACATCGAGTAGTGTCTCAATGGAAAGAACGAGTTGTTTGAACACAGGGCAGGCGATATGCGGTACTTTTCAACAACCTTACGGGTGGGCTCGGGGTGCGCCAAGAGTTGCCAATTGGTGGCGATGCCGTGAGTCGCATGGCGAAATCTTCCGCAGCCGCCATCGCGAAACCAAGCGGCTTCGTATTCACACAGGGGCAGCGAGCACTCGACTTCTGATCGGTCGTCGCCGATCCGCATGGTCTGATCTCTCCCATGCTTCCTTCGCGGACGGCTTGACGCGGTGAGAGATCATCTCGGCGGGGACGGCGCTGCAAATGGCGTCAAGCGCCATCGGTCCTCGTGCACCTCGGCGGTGGCGCCGCCGGGATCGATGGCACCCGAGGCACCGAGCCGCAGCAGTCTTCATCAACAACGCCCGGTCGTTATGGTGGTCTTAGTCAACATGGGGTGGTTAAGCGGCCGCCTCCTCCTTCCTTGACCACGCGGTGTATAACCAGCCCGTGGTCGCTCCGCCGACACGTGGTGTGGGGAGCTGGAGCGGCGGCGATGATGATCGTCGTCGAGACATGGAACACCCTTGAGCGAACGATCTCACGTCCGCGCCCGATAACAAGCTCGATACCACTTGTTGGATCTCCCGGTGACGTCGGCGCGGAGATGAACTTACCCTGCTCAAGAATGCGCACACACACACGAACGGACTCGAACACAAATCAGTTTGTGCTGCTGAAAGCTGCAGCTTTTCTGTGTTTTCCTCCTCTATTTATAGTGCAAAGGCAATTACAAAGCGAGAAAGTGAAAACATGCAAGAAACTGAAACGCATGCGCATGCATGCAGGAAACTGAAATGCACGACCTCCACTTCCAGAGTTCATGCGCATGCATGCAGGAAACTGAAAAAGAAAACTGAAAAATGACTTAACTAATCTACGTGCACAAGGCTTAATTAACAATTTAATGGTCTAGTAATCAGCTTAATCCTTTTAATTAGTAATTCTACAAGTTCACTCTGAGTATGAACATGCGGGACACATAATGTTCTACTTTAATGCCAAAGCCATACAATAATCATTAAATCCTTTTGAGTTGAACTATTCAACATTAACCATTACTATGGATTGGACCCGTTGATCAAGAAACTTGACCCTTAGTGCAATAGTAATATGTGAAATCACTCGGCAAATACACAGTTTCTAGGGGAAAAGAGCCGCGTTCGTTCACCTAATCAGTACTATAAAGTAACTGAATAGCCCTGACATGTGGTCAATTGGTTCACATATGTCCTCTGAATTCTCTCTCTAGAATACGAGGCAACTCATCCCTAATCGTCTATATGAGGGTAGCTAGCTTGCTTTTAGCACAACTTTCACAAATAAAGCACGATGAATTAGAGATTTTGTTAGCCATCAACATGTGGCAAGCAAAATACTCTATGGTTTAACGCATCATACGGTACCTAGGATGATCCAAACTTTATACCACGTTTTGAAACAACGAGGTCCACTGAGTTACGTATACAGTCTCGATGAACTTTCGATTCTTTTTCTCTGGGGGAACAAGAGCGTTCTTTTTCTTAATTCTATATGGAGATTTGACGAAGTGAACAGATCCATGTGTCTACACTATTATAATGATCTGATCGACGCAATCACTTTCATGGGAGAAAAGATCGAGGTTAGAAACCGACAATCGAAGACGACGGCCGTGCACTTACAAAACCGATGGATCATCTGAACGGGCGAAGCAAGCTGGCACTCATTGAGAAATTAATCGAGTTATAATAGAATAGAATAATATTAGCACGTCTTTTTCAACACCTAGAAATCGCTCTCAATTTTAGCTCCACTCCAAATTGTAGCCAAACATCCCAACTTCACGAACTCCGGCTCCGGGAAAAATGTGAATCTAGGGGTTGCTCCATGATTTTTGTGGAGCTCCTCAAGGGGTACTCCAAGAAACATCGTTTCGGACCCACTCGTGAAGTTCCTAGGTAATTACCCACCTTTGCCACTGGTTACACACATGAGGAATACCCACCTTTGCTACTGGTTCATCATCTAAGGGCATAAATGGGTATCCACACTAAAATCACCTATTCTTGAAGCTGGATCTAATTTACAAGCCAAACACCTTCCTTCTCTACTTCAACTCTATGGTGAAACTACTCTATGGTGGAGCTGGTGAAGTGGAGCTGATTTTTTTGGAGTGGAGCTCTCCCAAACAGGCCCTAAACTCAAATTTCTTGGAGACCGTTCTGCTGACCAGAGACCGATTCGATCATGAGACCGGTCAGAGACCAGAGAAGCGATCAGGCGACCAAGAAGCATCAGGCGACAGAGAGTAGTTAGGTGACTAGTAGAGCAGTTTAGGCGACAGACGAAAGCGATCGAGCGACAGAGCAGCATTTGGGCAACAGTGAGCGATCTGGCGACCAGTTAACAAAAATAGTAATTTGTAAAGATCCCACTGTTGGATTGATGTGAAATTTTAACTATAGAAACTAGATTCAATTATAAAGCTAACATAATAAGAATTAGGTCAATCGGATCTTCAAATCTAAAGTTATGTTCTTCGCAAGATGACTAAAATAATTAGCGATCTAACAGCGACGGACCAAACTCAATCGAGACTAACCAAAGATCTCACCATTGGATTGATGTGAAATTTTAACTGTAGAAATTAGATTCAATTATGAATCTAACTCAATAAGAATCAAATCAATCGGATCTACGTATCAAGAGATATTATCTTCACAAGACGGATGAATCAAATAATGACGAAAACGAGAAATAACTGCGACGGATCTGACTTCATGCATACATGCATGGCAAGACTTCTAGTTGCTAGGCTCTTGATTTTTTCCTTACGCTGCCTTCCAGTTGCGCACTAGGAGAAAACAAAAACACGAATGCACAATCGCCAAGAGCAAAACGAAAATCAGTTAGCCGGAGACGTAAGAAGGATTTTTATTTTTGATCGGTTATAGTACTCAAACAAAAGAGTACAACCCTAAAACCTCGGCGCTCCAAATAAACAGAGACACCTCCCCTATTTATACTTGAGTAAACATAAAGAGATTGAATACAACTACACTTCCAACATAGAAAGAGTCCAGATACATCTTAACCTCGCCCAACATGGCCAAAAACAACTCTTGCGCATGTACACCCACATGCTATAATTACATGACTAACTAGCCTCCATGTGCATGTTCTTCAGCCGAACGTCCCGCATGACATCCTCGACCACCAAGATCTCGATTCCTCCTCGAACCTAGTCCCAAACCTCGGTTCCTCCATGAACCTAGTTCTGCTCCGTCATTGACCACGTTGCCTCGAGCAACACCGACATGAATAAACAAGAAACAATTCCGAGCACAAGTCCACGACTTGACTCAAGGTCAATCCATGCAACCACTCACACGAGCGCATTGCATCAAGCAAAACCATTAACATGCTATCACAAGATATCATCTCAAACAGATATGCACAAGCACCACACATGCTATAACCAAAACCACTTTGCAATGCCAATTTCATTACTCAACCAATTTTTCAAAGACATGATTTCACAGTTTTGCTAGTATAAGGAGGAAGAAGGAGAAGAGAGTGTGGATGTCTCTTTGTGAATAGACAACCTATGCTCGTGAATTTTAGGCATATAGACAAGCAAAAACACAATTGCATGAGTTATTGTTAATAGCAAATATTTTTCTTCCATACCATACTTAAAATATTGTGGGATCCCATAGAGACAAACTTGACAATACACTATAGAAATTGTCTTTAATTTTGTTTTAGATGACATAAAGGAATATATAGACAACAATTGTTTATATTAGCAATGGTTATGGCTAACACCTATTGAAATGTATTTACATTCTATATAAGATATTTTGTAAAGACACTAGATTGCGTCTCTAGCATCTTCTAGAGAATGAAAAATATATTATGTTGAATCAAATCCTCGAACTTGTGACCTTGTGGATAAACAATTAGCATGATTAACCATCTCATTCTCATATCACAACTTACTTAAACTCATATTGTAAATCTTATGAGTAGTACACACCACGCCTTAAACATCTAAAAATGTAGAATAAAAAATAGATCAAATAATGTCGATACAACATAAGGTCATTTAAGAAGTGTCTAAAAAAATATCTCTATATGATTTTTGTTTTGACAATTTAAAAATGTCTCAAAAATGACTTTACGATCAACATTTTATGTTTGTTATCTAAAATATCTTAATATAGTGTCTCTATATTTGAGGCATCTTCTAAAATATTGCAAAATGTACTTTTATAATATATTATGTATATTTATAGAGACAAATAAAAAATATCGATAGGATAATGCATCTACATGAGATTTTTATTGTAATGGAAGGGAGTAGATCCTAGAGTAATATACTAGGAATGAGTCCTCATTAGAAATATCATTAGAGTCTGTTTAGGGAAGTGTTCACACATATATGGAATATAATATTCGTCAACACTCTCTCTTGGACATTTTTTCAATACCATGTTCATGCCTTGTTATTACCTCATTAAAAGCCTTCAATTGAGAAAACCTAGTGGGACAAAACTCAACCAAGAGAAAAGAGTACAATATATCATCCCAAAAGTATCCCCTATGAAGGCTTCAACTCTATGAGTCTTTTTATACCTATGCTTCTCAACCGTAGAAGTCGGTAAGGCTTCAGTAAGTGCGAGGACCATATAGATCTTTCTGTCATCGAATGTCCTAACAATATAGACCTTTATTAGTATCGAATGTTCTAACGATTATGGGTGTACTAAGTGGTTCTGCTCATCATGAGCAAATTTCTCCAATATATATTTTCTTGGTGTAGGTAGTTTATTGCAAGAAAGTGCCACTAGATAGATTCATAATCTGTAACCCAGAACAAAATTTGGTTTCACCTTAATCATTCATCTCGAACTGGTCTTTAAGTATGAGCTAGCTTTGATGATATCTTCATTGGTTTTAATGACATTCAAATCATCTATATACACTGAGATGTTACAGAATACTGTCATGGGTTTCTTTATGAACACACGTGGATATACATCATTGTTGACATTGTTTCATCAGAAGAAATTTTCTCAGTCATCTATACCACATACGACTAGACTACTTTAATCCATATAGTGATATTTGCAATTTCATATTATACATGATGCAATTGTCATTTTTACTCATACATGCAATCTTCAGTCCCACATGAATCGTTATATAGATTTCTGCATCTAGTGACCCATACAAATATACAGCAATAATATCCGTGAGTTTCATATTCACTTCATACCTTCGCCATAGATGTCGGTAATAGAATGCATCGATGGGAGGTTGAGTAACTAAGATCTTGCTCGCCATCCAAGGTGGTGAGCAGGTAGTTGGCCATCACCCTCTCGTTTCCTCCGGTAGCCCTCATGATTGTGGTATAGATCTGTAGCCATTCAACAGGGTTGATTTTGCCTGAGTATTATTCTACAGGGCCTAGCTTGAACTTATCAGGCTATCTAACCACGCACAGCTTGGGAGTGAATGCTTTGCACCCCTCATCGACGTCCTCAGGGTCGCCTGCCGTTGCCATTGGCATGCATCTTGTCAAGGAGGAAACTTGTGCCGTGCCGGCGAGTGGCCCCTTGAAGGCAGAGATTCGCCTCGTCGAGCCCAGCACGTCGGAGATCGGCCCCTCAAAAGCGGGGACTCGTTTTCCCGTCACTTGCAGTCTTCACGGTAGAGTACTTCCCTTCGATCATGAAGGATGTCACTTAAATCCCATCGATCGTGAGGAATACGGTCTCGAAGATCTCTAAGGTGCCTCTAATAAAAGTTGGAACGAGCTGTCCTAGTGGTGCGATGGCCAGAGCTAGCCACCGCCGATCTTGCTGCTCAATGACTATCATGAGATGGTCCCGGCAGTTGGCTCCTGGCACCCTGTTCGCTAGGGTATCCAAATCTCGAGTTGGCTGCTTGAGTGGTCTATGCTTGCACTGCATCGAGTAGTGTTTTCATCTGGTCAAATACTGGAGTCATCGGGTTGCCCGGATCCAGCGGCGGAAGGGATTTTAGCAGCATATGAATGCACTGGATATTTGCCTCAGGGGTACTGAAGATGTCACTGTTGTGGCTCTAATGGGATGCTACTCCTAGAACGGGGCTGGGCCCATCGTTGTGGTTGCGTTGCCGAAGAATCTGCTGTCCCTGAAAATCCGGCACTCACGGGTGGGGCATCGTTGGATTATTAAGATCTTGCCGGTGATCTGTAGTGTTGGGAGCAACAACGTTGGCGACCACCCGTGTTACAGCTGCCGCCGTACTAGGATCTTGAGGCGTGCATGGGGAAATTTGGTATCCCTGACCTCCTGTGGTGTCTATCCCTGGTTCCCTTTCTTGGCAATTTCCCACAGTAGCACCATTGTTGGATTCGATCATGAACACGTATCGATCTATTCGGCTATAGCTCTGACTGCCGCTTTGGCCACTGAGGCCATTGCTATCACTGTTACTCTCTTTCTTGACGTACTTGAGGACGCTGGGCTCCATAGGGTCGAAGTATATGAAGCACACCTCTTGACATGGGTCCCAGGAGTGAGACTCGGCGAAGCCGATGTGCTCAAGATCTCCTCCCGGCCTCCATCGGTAAAGTATGAGAGGAAAGAGGCTGTGCTAGATGTGTGGTTGGCAATGAGGTGGTAGTGTCGTTTGTTCCCTGGGTTGCCTGTGTGAAGCTAACGGCTAGCTGCCTTGCACCTTGCTTCTGGCCCTTGGATGCTCGACTTGCTCTTGATGTGGTTGCTTCGCTTGCTCATTTGAAACAACCTAGAAAAGTTAATCATGCAAATGAGATCAACACAAATTAATAACACACATAATCAAATTAATCAACAAAGTTTAATCATCAATTTTATTCATTAACAAATGTCATATAATAGTACCAATTACAGTGTACATAAATAACAAATTGAATCAAAAAGAAAGATTACAAGCATATTCAAAATTTCTTAAAAAGCTAAGCTTATGTTGTTCGTTGACCTTGATCCTTGAAAATGGATAGCCATTCACATATATACAATCATAAGGCAATTAAAGCATAATTTAAAATTTTAGGAGTTACCGTCAGACCCGAATGAGTTAGAATCGCTCATTGAGATATCTGACTAACTGGGGCCAGTCGGCACCTCTCTTTATTTAGGAATTTCATCATCCAACAATAAATAAACTCTGTAGTTGTCTAGTAACCATAGCATTGTAAAAATAGTGCCCAAAAACATCAAATAGTAAAAAGTAAACCTTGCATGATCAAAAGTTAATATACCCCACACTAAAGGGCAAGGTAAAGCCTTCCCAAAGGCATTCACCCTTAGAGCCATCCAACACTCCCAAACAACCATAACCTCAAGAGCTAACAGAGCAAACACCCAATCCCAACTCATTCACCCAAAACCATCCACCTCTCCAAGCTAAAGCCAAGAGCACCACTAGGAAGCAAGCCAAAGCCAACCGAGAGCACCACCAGGAAGCAAGCCAAAGCCAACCAAGAGCACCAGGCAACCATACAAGCAAACCACTAGGAGCTAGGAGACCAAGACCAAGAGCAAGAAGACCACAAGTAGACCACCCAGGGGACCAGAAGAGAGGAGCTAGAAGGAGGCCAAGAGCAAGACCACCACTTGCATCCTCACCATCCACAACATCACATTTCCAAACCCTCATTCCATCCCTGCAATCATAGGTAACCAACCATCCATGGCTAGTAGCATCGACATAGTAGTATCACAGTAGAAAACCGGTATATAGAATAATGATAGTGGCATAGGTTAGTGGTGTTAGTAGGTATGACAGCCGTAGGTGCAATGTCTTACATGCCTATCAACCCACGCGTACTACTTGGCATGCGAGAGATCATGGGTGTCGTCACCTCACCGCCAAACCCAGGCATTCAACCCAAATCATCATCAACTCAATCAAAATAGATCAAGTAAGCACAATAATGATCTTCATCCTAATAGGAAGTAAAGAGAGGAAAGAAGTGGGCTACCGACTGCTGGGGTTGTGCCGAGTTCAAGGGGTGGTAGGCCAAGGGTGACCCAGGTGGTGGGGCCCAGTACAAGAGAGTGTGGCCTAGGAGGCTGAGGTGTTGGGGGTGAGGTGGCGCAACCATGAGCGGGGATGGCTCAGGCCGAGGTAGCTTGGTGCAGAGGCAACCTAGTAGAGGCTAGATGGAGGCAAGGCCAGTGGGCTTGCAAAGGAGGCGTTCGGCCCAAAGCTTAAGAAAGAGCCATAGGGCAGAGGATGGCATAGTTGGAGAGGAGGCCTAGGGTGGTAGCGGTGGCCAGCTCTAGTGGGGGAGCCGAGGGCAGCATCAGTGATGGGGGCTAGGAAATAGGGATGAAAATGGATTGGATATGGATAGAGAATAGCTATACCATATTTGTTTTATATTTTTTTGGATGCGAATATAGATACTAATAGTCCGGATATGAACATGAATATAAATATGAATAATATTGAATACAAATACAGAGCGAATATGGATCGAAACACATACGATCATAGATATTTATCCAAATGTGAAAACCCTTAGATTGTACTCACAAAATGAACAAAAAATTAAAACTAGTTTATTTGATTCCAACATTTATGAAGAACATGTAATGACCCAAGATTTGTATTCTTTGTTGAACTACGTTTAAAAAAATAAATTATGTATTTATGAGTTTTTATGTATTTTTGCTACTTATTTAAAATATTATCCTATTATGGACAATAGAGTTTGAATTTTTGATAATTTAAAATAGATAAAATCTTTAAAATAAATTTTAAATGATTGAGTGTGTCAAGAACTTTCCCAAAAAATTTGTAATTCTTCAAGCTAGTTTGCTAATTTTAATAATTAAAACTTGATTTGTGGATTAATTAAATTAGAAAATGGTTTTGAAATTCACAAACCTTTTTGGGCTAAAAGAGTAGCCTTGGCCCAGCCCACGTGCATATCTGGATATCTAGATTATCTGAATTTGTATCCGTATTTGACAAATAGTGAGCTACCTAATCTGTATCTGTATTTGACAAAAAAAATCCATATCCATATTCGATCTAATACTATCGATAAATATCCGATTCAATAGAATGTATATTAAAAAATTGACTGGATTGGTCGAAAACTATTTGATCCATTTTCATCCCTACTAGTTGGGCGACAATTGGGGGGAGAGAAGAGATGGAGAGGAGATGAGAGATGTGGAAGAGGCGAAGGGATAAGGATGCTAGGTGGAAGAAGAAAAAAAGAAAGAAAAAATATCTATTTAAATCAGTGTGTCATCCAAAATTAATTAAAAACTGATAAATCAAACAACCTAAGTTATTAGGCATTTAAGAAAAAGACGTTAAATTAAAAATATCCAAAAATTTTAAAGAGGCATTATACATATATCAAATAATAAAATTTTAAGAAAGGGTTGGATGTTGTAAAGAATACAAAAAATTATTAGATACCTAAAATATAGTATTTTATAATTTTAGGAAATAAATCCAATCTGTCCGATGATCTTCAATACCAATTGTTTGAAGACGACTCTTTTTACCAAAATTCAAGCAAGCCTCTCTTGATCATACTTAAGTAATTTTAAAATGTTTTCAAATATATGTGATATCATCAATACATGAGAAAATCTTTTCTTTTAAGAAAAACCCTAAATTGTACGTTGTTGGAAAGATGGATGTTTGTGAATTGCTGCGGCAGTAATTGGTATTGATATAATGAGTTGATGATGAACTGCTGAGGCAGTAATTGAATTAATGATACGTTGAATTGGCTCGTCCAACGAATGGAGCCTATGATATATATATGTATGTTGGGTAGAGGACGTCGATGAGAAGGATATCACCAATGGGGCTCTCTACATAGGCTATAATATAAGGATGAATAACTACATTCGGGCAATAAGTCGTATATACAGTATCAACCATAGTGTGTGAAATCGGTCAGAAAAGCTTGTTCTATGAAAGTGTTATGATCTCTATATTGGGTATAAGTAGATAACTAAGAGTGTGAAGTTAAGTACACCAAAAGACCTAGTGAGGAACACCAACTTCACCAGTGATTGTTAGGCAGAGTATAATTCGTATGCTGCGAGTGAGTGGGGAACACCACGAGATGAGTGTCTGTATGCTGCAAGTGAGTGGGTAACACCACGAGATGAGTGTCTCCGTTGTCAGCTAGAGTACAATTGGTATGCTGCGAGTGGGTGGGGAATGTTTGGGAAGGACACTCCGACTTGTTAGTATGCTAGGGTTAGAGATCTAATATTGGATTAGTGATAAAAATTCTTGAGTCCCACATGATGGGACTATGGGTATAGTGGTACAATCCTACACAGGGTCAAATCATGAATTTATGCGTGTCTTCTGGATTGGAGGCTACGGAAGTTAAATACACCTCATATATGAGCGCTAATAGCAGTTTTCATAATTAAAACTCAAAAACATAACCCTTAAAGAAAACCAAAACCTAATTTCTGTGAAACTGATTTTGAGGAAAGGCATACATCAGATGGTTATAAGAGAAATTCATATGTTGCATTTTTTATTAATGCTCGATGAGAACTTCTATACTCACTTTTTCTTAACTCTCTCTTTGCTTAGAAAACGATCCTTATGGACTAGTCCTCAAGGCATAGGCTAAGGATCCTTCACAGGGTCAGGGTGATGAGGTGGCGGAGGATGATTATCAAGAGGGTTAGATTGTTGGGTAAATCGCACATGAGCTTCGTTAGTCTTTAGGGTAATTAATACTTTTGTATTATATTTTTTTGTACTTGGATCACATGTAAAATTAATGTACTAGACTGCCCTGTGTGGCAATAGATTGTAATAAGTTTCCATTTCAGTCTCTAATTATTGTTCTACTACAACATGAACACAGTGTATTAACTGATAAAGTGTTGGGTGCATCCGATATTTTGTTAGATAATTTGTTAAGATCAATGTAATTATCTCAGAGTAATGGTGGAATTATTGTCGTTATCTTGAGTTAATTATGTGGGTCGCCACACCATTGCTCCAAGGGGTTGCTCGGTTGAAGCTTTGGTGGTCTCGGTGGCTTGTGGTTGTGGGAGATTGGTTGGGTGTTGGTTGGTTTCTACCCTCCTCTTTGCTTTTTAACTAAGCTAAGTTTCACCTTCTTGCCATATTGATGTTTGTCTTTTTATTTGGTGAGATTTTGGTACTATTCACACATTGCTATGGTTACTTGACAAAAATATATTCATATATTGCCAAATGATCAAACTTGGGTTAGCAAAAGTGCCGACTTGCCCCGGCTAGTCTAGTCCTTTCTAATTCCATAGTTGTTTATATATCGTTTATATTTGTTATGACTAACGGATGCCGGTGATCAAAGGCCTTCCAGAGTTCATTTTACTTGTAGATTGTTTTGAAAAATTCTTGTATTTCATTTATTGTAATTAGTAATTGTACATGATCCCAATGTATGAAATTTTCTTATTTTAATGTATGCCACTGAGGAATAATGAAGTGATTGCTTTCATTATATGCTTTAGTTAATAGTGCTACTAGATCAATGCCCGTGCGTTGCTACGAAAAATAAAATTGATAATGAAACATAAAGGTCAAGCAATAAAAGAAAATTGTGCTATAACATCAAATATTTATTTCTCCTGATTACAAAAGTTTTTATGGTTTCTTCTCGGTATGAATTAAAACCAAATATATTATCGTAGTAATATATATTACCAATCTAAAAATCAATCAATCATTTTATCCCTTTTGCAATTTATATTACCATTTCGCGTTCCTCTTCCTCTCGCCATGCCCATGATTGCGACGCTCGGCATCTTCGCCTGTGACCATGTCGTCGATTCGTCACTTATTGATCGATTCGTTGAGTTTATTCGCCGCGGTGGCACGATATGTGAGATCTTGAATGAATTCCCTTGATTGATTCTGTGAAAACTGTACAACATATATAGAGTATAAAAGGAATGATTGGTTGGCTATTAATTACCAGCAATAATCAGAGATTTTGTTATAATAATCAGCCATATTTAAAGAGATATGGCTGGTTGTAAATTAGAAAAGAATAATTAGCTATAATGACCGGTCATTATTAGAGATATGACGGGGGGTGAGCTAGGAAGAACGGACCGCTGCCACCAACTGCAAATTTATATTAGTAGAGATCTAAAAAATCAATCAATCATTTTTATCCCTTTTTGCAATTTATATTACCAGCTTGCGTTCCTCTTCCTCTCGCCATGCCCGCAGACTGCGGCGCTCGGCCTCCTACGCCTCACGGTCATGTACGTCAGTTCGTCACTTATTGATCAGTTCGTTGAGTTTATTCGCCGCGGTGGCACGACATGTGAGATCTTGAATGAATTCCCTTGATTGATTCTGTGAAAACTGTACAACATATATAGAGTATAAAAGGAATGATTGGTTGACTATTAATTACCAGCAATAATCAGAGATTTTGTTATAATAATCAGCCATATTTAGAGAGATATGGCTAGTTGTAAATTAGAAAAGAATAATTAGTTATAATGACCGGTCATTATTAGAGATATGACGGGGGGTGAGCTAGGAAGAACGGACCGCTGCCACCAACTGCAAATTTATATTAGTACAGATCTAAAAAATCAATCAATCATTTTTATCCCTTTTTGCAATTTATATTACCAGCTCACATTCCTCTTCCTCTCGCCATGCCCGCAGACTGCGGCGCTCGGCCTCCTACGCCTCACGTCCATGTACGTCAGTTCGTCACTTATTGATTAGTTCGTTGAGTTTATTACGCAGATATACGACATGTGAGATCTTGAATGAATTCCCTTGATTGATTATATGAAAACTGTACAGCATATATAGAGTATAAAAGGAATGATTGGTTGGCTATTAATTACCAGCAATAATCAGAGATTTTGTTATAATAATCAGCCATATTTAGAGAGATATGGCTGGCTGTAAATTAGAAAAGAATAATTAGCTATAATGACCGGTCATTATTAGAGATATGACGGGGGGTGAGCTAGGAAGAACGGACGCTGCCACCAACTGCAAATTTATATTAGTAGAGATCTAAAAATCAATCAATCATTTTATCCTTTTTGCAATTTATATTACCGACTCACATTCCTCTTCCTCTCGCCATGCCCTTGACTATGGCGCTCGGCCTCCTCGCCTCACGTCCATGTACGTCAGTTCGTCACTTATTGATTAGTTCGTTGAGTTTATTCGCCGCGGTAGCACGACATGTGAGATCTTGAATGAATTCCTTTGATTGATTATGTGAAAACTGTACAGCATATATAGAGTATAAAAGGAATGATTGGTTGGCTATTAATTACGGCAATAATCGAGATTTTGTTATAATAATCAGCCATATTTAGAGAGATATGGCTGGCTGTAAATTAGAAAAGAATAATTAGCTATAATGACCGGTCATTATTAGAGATATGACGGGGGGTGAGCTAGGAAGAACGGACCGCTGCCACCAACTGCAAATTTATATTAGTAGAGATCTAAAAAAATCAATCAATCATTTTTATCCATTTTTGCAATTTATATTACCAGCTTGTGTTCCTCTTCCTCTCGCCATGCCCGCAGACTGCGGCGCTCGGCCTCCTACGTCTCACGACCATGTACGTCAGTTCGTCACTTATTGATCAGTTCGTTGAGTTTATTCGCCGCGGTGGCACGACATGTGAGATCTTGAATGAATTCCCTTGATTGATTATGTGAAAACTGTACAGCATATATAGAGTATAAAAGGAATGATTGGTTGGCTATTAATTACCAGCAATAATCAGAGATTTTGTTATAATAATCAGCCATATTTAGAGAGATATGGCTGGCTGTAAATTAGAAAAGAATAATTAGCTATAATGACCGGTCATTATTAGAGATATGACGGGGGGTGAGCTAGAAAGAACGGACCGCTGCCACCAGCTGCCACCAACTGCAAATTTATATTAGTAGAGATAGAGATTAACCGGTTTATGATTCTCCTTATATTAGCTGATCTCTCGGTGTCGGGTTATTTCACCGTCGAGCCCAGATCGGACGGCGGCACAAGACCTGGACGAGCCACACGGATTTCTACCACTTTAATTGCTGCGATGGAGTCAACGGTCAATTGAACGTTAATTCTGCTCGCATTCACGGTGCTGTCCTCTTTAAGAAGACGACGACTCTGCCGCCCCTTCTCTCACCTTGCATCTTTCTCTCTCTCTCTCTCCTGCTCCCTTCCTCCATCGTTGAAGCAAACCTACCTCGCTGGTATCAGGAAAGATCACCTTCGGCCGGTCATGGGAACGCAGGCACCGGACAACTACCCTCCGCACAAAGTAAACGTCGCTCTCTCTCTCTCTCTCTCTGGTGTCTGTGTTCTTCTTTCAGTTTTCTTGATCGTGTTTCGGTAGCCATGGAACCTGCTTATATTTTCCTCCCTGTTTAACCAGATAAAAACACTTTAGTAAAAACAATCCAAAGGTGCTTCCATGTTTTCCTTTTTAACAGTTGCACAAATATTAAGGCACAAATGAATTGTAGGTAGTGATTACTTACCATTTCGCTTACTTCAAGATTTGTGTAATTTGTATTGAGAGGGAAAGTATTGAAGCACTGCTCTAAATAATCAACAGGGTTTCTTAAAACCATTTCTTTGTGGAGATTAAAAGTATGGGCAAAAAAAAAAAAAAAAGAGGAAAAGAAAAGAGTACAATCAAAGTAGAGAGTCTGTCGAGTTGCCAGAAGCAGGGAAGCTTTAGAGGTCGACATGGAATGGACAAACTAAAGCCATAACAGATAAAGAATGGAAAAAAGGGAACATTGGAGACATCTTTGCACACGAGAGAACAAAAAAAAGTGTTTTTTTGGATGCCTTTTGCTGTTTTGCATGGAGGATTGAGAGATTCTCAATTGAGGGCACCACGCCGCATACCAATTATAGGCCCCCACCAGGACCAAGCAAGTCCATGGCGTCACCTCTCTACACTCTAGTGGCTCATCTTCTTCATGTGAAATGGCAGATTACAACTCACTCCTTTTTCCTGCCTTTTTGCCTCCATTCTTCAGATATGAAGTATCTATCAAATATCAGCGTCGTAGGATCGGTGTGATCTGTGATACTTTGCGCTGATTGTGGAATTTAATTTCCTTTTGTTATTATTTATTATTTGGCATGCTGCATGCATGCACCTCTCTGTTCTTGAGCTGTGATATTGCTGAACTCCTTACCTTTGTCCTCCACTCTGTTCGTTTTCTTTTACAGCAAATATGTTTCTTTCTTTCTTTTTCTGTTCTAGCAATCTGAAATTAAAAATAGAGGGGTAAGTAGAAACATAAGGGTTTGAGTCTCTGGTTGTCTCTGTCGCATGGTCTACACGCCTTGTCTTGGACTACGAACGATCCTTGTTGCTGCAGTAATAGTATTTCAGTACACTGTCAGTCCAATGTATCGTTTTAGCGTCCAAGACCAGCAACACCTCTCTCTCACTTTGTAATTTCCACGGAATTTTGTCCTGGTATTTACGGTAGATGATCCTCTGATCTTACTGACGCATTAATTCCATCAGGTCGCTGCTTGTTAATTACCGCTATGAAATGTTTTGTTCAGAAATATCAGTAGCAGTTATATGGACTTTTTTTTGGCTGGATTAATTACCTCCGTAGCAAACTGCAGTCCGTTTGGTACGCATGATCCTCGTAAGAAATTCGTAGGAAACCCTGCGTCATCTGATAGTGAATGTTTTGTCTGCTGAAATTCTAAGAAAATTCTCATCTTCCAAAAATACTGAGAAAAAATTATTTTTGGAGACTACTATACTGCTGTACATTGGCATAGCAGTTAGTATTTGGCCAGCTGCCGCCATGCGATGATCACAATGATCGAGGTGTTAAGTTTAATGAATTATTTATATCCGATAACCGCGACGCACATAGATTAGTTTAGTCGCGAACTCCAAGAGCAAGACGTTAAATATTGGAGTTGGAGTAAGCAGAAAAATAAAAGTATTTGCCATGAGGTGGCCTTGATAAGCATTTCATAGTATTGACTTTGGCAACTTGGCCATGTGATGTGACTAGTCAACTACCGAGTGGAAAACGAATCACTCGCATAGTAATTGTTAATCTCACTCTACCTTCAAATTTCAAAGATGCCGTGTCATGCATTGACTTGGAAATTCCTGCCAGTCATCTGTCTCTTGGGCTGCAATTTTTAAGTGTCAGATAAAAAGAAAATTACAAATAATTTAGATATCTACTACCAGTGGCATATGCAAGAGAAAAATAAAGAAGTGCCCAGTAGTGCTGCCCTTCCTTATGTTCATGATGGACGGCTGGTGCGACACCTTGAAGATCACCGAGAAAATGCTACGGGACTAAGAGGGTATCAGGGGCATGACTAGAGTTGGAAATGAGCCGGCTCGAGCCAAGCTCGGTCTTAATTGCAGCTCTGCTCGTTTAGGAAACGAGCTAGAAAGTAAGCTTGGCTTGGCTTAAAAAGTGGCTTGAGCCACCTCGTGATGGCTCACGAGCCTAGCTACTATAACAAGCTGTGATGGGGTGGCAATTGGTTAATTAAGTTGTTTGTATGGACATGATTTCTAATGCATCCTGCATCCTACAAACTTTCCCAATACAAGTCTTCATTCTCATTCCGTAAATTTGGATAAAATTTCTGGACAATAGAAGTTCAAATGATGGATCCAATACTCTGAAGAGAACACAGAACTAATATCTAGAAAAGGCCAACTAAATGGTTATAATGGTGTCGGCGTTTTTCTCCGGACAGGACCCTGTCAACAGACGGGGTTTCTTCTTCGAGGATGGAGGTTAAGGTTCAGAAGAGGGAGTCTTCGTGGTCGGAAACCCTAATGGCTCTCGCATGAGGGATCCCGGGGGTCAACAGGTCAAAGAACACAGCGATGTACCCAGGTTCAAGCCCCCAGTGTGGGTAACAGCCCTACGTCCTGCTAGATCTTTGTTGATGTCTATTGAGCGGGTTACAATGCTTTTTTCAGTTCGCTCTCCTTCTCTTTTTTCTCTCTAAATCTTGGTCTTGTTTTTTCCGTCTCCCCTCTCCATGCACCAGAGCTCCCTTATATAGACAGGGCTGGCTCGGGCAGGTGGGAGTGTGATATCATACTGATCTATGATTCATTTATTACACCCATCACCGCAGTCCTGTCTCTTAAGCCTCATTTAATGTTGCTGTATGCTTCGCTCGGTCCGCCCGGGATGTGACTTTCCTGTGATTGGTTAGGTGTGAGGCGTCAGAGGGATGGGCCGTCGTCATGTCGACAGCAGAACTCTTCGCAATCAATGTCTCTGACGCAGCATATCAGGGGAAGGAGACTTCGAGGCGAATCCTCCTCATTCTTTTGTCCGCCCGCGTGGCCTGGCAGGTGCGGCACGATCGCCCGCCAGCACGCTAGGCCGCCACGTGGGCTGATGCCCGTCGAGAGGGGCCTGAACGCCCGCCTGCTCACCAGCCGCCACGAATAACGCCCGGCGGACAAGGGCTGATCGCCACCGCGCGCCAGTCGCCACGAGGCCGATGCGCCCGGGCCCGATTGCTCGCCGCTTGCGAGCCGCCACGCGCCCACTAAGCGCCCCGTGGACGACGCCCGGCGAGAGGGCACGAACGCGCGCGACGCCACGAGCCGCCACAGGCCGATGCGGCGACCAGGCTGATCGCCCCGCTCGCCAAAGCCGCCACGGAGATCGACGCCCGCGGCGAGACTCGTCGCCGCACCCGCCCGAGCCGCCACGGGCCGCGCCCGCGAGAGGGCTGATCACCCGCCGCCGTCGAGCCGCCACGTGGGCGGCCGCAGCGAAGCTCGCCGCCGCTGCTCCCGAGCCGCCACGAATAACGCCCGACGGCGGCATGATCGCCCCGCCACTCGCGAGCCGCAACATGGGCCGTCGCCCGTGGGCAAAACGTCGCCGCTGCCGCCAAGCCGCCACGTGGCCGTCGCCCGTGGCGAAAGGTCGTCGCGCCCTTTCGCCAGAGCCGCTATGGAGGCCGACGCCCGCGGCAAGGCTGTCGCCGCCGCCCGAACCACCACGTGGGCAGCGCCCGCGAAGGCTGTCGCCCACCGCTCGCCAGACCGCCACGACGGCCGACTTCGGCGAGTGGCTCGATCGCTGCCGCTTCGCTAAGGCCGCCACGTGGGCCGCTTCGCCCGAGAGGGCTGTCGCCGCCCGCCGCCGAGCCGCCACGTGGCCGCTTCGCCCGGAGGCTGATCGCCGCCGCCGCGAGCCGCCCGTGGGCGCTTCGCCCGACGAGGGGCTGATCGCCGCCGCCGCCAAAGCCGCCCGTGGGCCACTACTTGAAGTCTTATTGAGGACTTATGGCAAGCCTGGTGTCGCCTTTCTCTAAATTCCTCTTCACTTTCACTGTCCTCCATTTCTATGAAATCCACCATCTTCATCTTACTCCCAATTCTATTCTCATCCTTTCTGCCTTTACATACCTCTGTGAAATGTTCGTAGGGGTAATGCCCAATCTTCCACTCTTTCGCTACTTCTACATCCTCCGCAGCATTTCCGTCTCCGCGACAGGCTGGCTCCTCGTTACATTTCCCTTTCAGCCGAAGTCCAACTGGAAGTCGTGGTGGAGCAACTGGCTCTACGTCGGCGACGACAGCGGGGTCGACGCTCTTGGGATGCCAGTGTGGCGAAACTCGCGAGTTGGAGCTCGCCCGTCGAGGAGACGGCGGAACTCCTGGCGATGGCGGCCCGCATCAATCGGCTGCGAGACGCCGGCCTGATCGGGGCGCTGGTAGTCCGGGACTTCGTGGCCCGGAGGATCAGCCCCCTTCGTTGTCGTGCCCGCCCTGCATGGCAGTACACGGGTGACGATGAGATGACCCGCATGCACCCAGGCCGTAAGTTCTTTATTCTTCTCATGGATACATATCTCCTTTTGTGGTCGCTATCAACCAACATTCGTGTCTTCTTTTTTCCGCCAGGTGCGGGAAACTTGGACGGCCCCGCCATCTCAAAATGGTTGTCTGGACTACTCCCGCCAATGCCGAGCATTCCGGACTTCCCTGCCGGGGCCCGGCCGCTCTGCGATCTGGAGTCCACGGAGCACCTCCGGATTGTCAAGTTGTTTCCGGCGATGGACTCCACCGGTCCTTCAGCGCTGCCGGCCCGCGGTCCCTTAGTGATCAGGAACCAGGCCCCAGCCGATGATCGGAACGCGGACAAGCTGCTTTGCGTTTCGAACGCCTCGGGTGCGGACCCCAAGAGGCTCCGCACCGAGGATCAAACTCCCGCCGCCACCAACTCCGCCGCTCCTCAAAGCGCGCCCGGAGTGGTGGCATCTTCATCCGGGGCGACGACATCCGCCACCCTGCTCCGGCACCGGCTCCACCGACGCCAACTCCTGCGGCACCGACTCCATCGGCACCGACCTCAACGGCGCTAACTCCATCGGCGACAAGGGCTGCCGCCACCGCCCACCAAGGCGGGCTCACGCTTCGATGGCCTCCTTCATCTTCCGGTCACCTCCAAGGGTGACCCGACCCCTCAAGGTGCTTCGGCTAAGCAGACATCCGTAGCGCCAACAGACGCAGCGGAGACATCTGCCCAAGGGCAACCCGGCGCCTCCGAAGTGACCCAAGGGGATGTTGCCGGCGCCAGCACTCAAGCCCACCCCGCTTCGGTCGTCCTCGCCGCCCCCACCTCCGGCTTGGGTGCGCTGCTCGCCGAACTTGGCGAGGCGCACACATCCTCGGGCGCCCTCCTCACGACAGCCATCCAGCGCGAAACCCAAACGTCGCAGCAAATGGTGGCGCTGCACGAGGAGTTGGCGCAGGAGAGGGAGAAGGGGGAGGCGCTGCTGGGCCAAGAGAGGGCGACTGGGGCAGCCCTGCTCGCCCGGGCGCAGGAGGCTGAGATGGCGTAGAAGCAAGTGGTAGAGGAGCTGCGTCGTACGCTGTATAACCTCGCCGTCATACTCTGGCCAGCTTACCGGCCCTAGGCATATGGCAGTCAGAGTTAGGGCTCTAGTCCCTTCGCACCGTCTTTTTGCGTATGCCACTGTCTGCCACTGCAATGCGCAATCGTGTAACAATCTTTGTGTGTGCAGGCAAGTAGCTCTGCTAGAAATATCTTGCTAACTACTAGCCTAGTTTTCACACTTTAATTTCTGTAGTCTTGTTTGTCGTGCGAACTGCGCGTGTGATCAATCCCGAGCTTGTCTTGGGTCCAATGGCAGCGCCGGCTAACACCAATGGACAAATTCGCAGGATGGCAGGAGCGCGCGTGAAAAGGCGATCGATGACTGGCTCCCGATCACCTCGTCGAGGAACGCCAAATGGTGGTACTCGGCCTTCCACAATGTCACCGCCATGGTCGGCGCCGGCGTCCTCAGCCTTCCCTACGCCATGTCCGAGCTTGGCTGGTACGCACTGTCTGCCACCTGCCATGGCAGCCATCGTATATGTCACCAATTGACTGATCTCTCATTGCTCTACTGAACGAGACCGACTGATCTTGATGGTTGCAGGGGTCCTGGCGTCGCGGTGCTGATCCTGTCGTGGATCATTACGCTGTACACGCTGTGGCAGATGGTGGAGATGCACGAGATGGTGCCCGGGAAGCGGTTCGACCGGTACCACGAGCTGGGACAGTACGCTTTCGGCGACAAGCTCGGGCTGTGGATCGTCGTGCCGCAGCAGCTCGTCGTCGAGGTCGGCGTGAACATCGTGTACATGGTCACCGGCGGCAGGTCGCTCAAGAAGTTCCACGACGTCATCTGCGACAACAAGTGCAAGGACATCAAGCTCACGTACTTCATCATGATCTTCGCCTCCGTCCACTTCGTCCTCTCCCAGCTCCCCAACTTCAACTCCATCTCCGGCGTCTCCCTCGCCGCCGCCGTCATGTCACTCAGGTACCATTTCACCGCATTTGTTGGCCTCTGTCAGTTACTGTCTCCATTCTCCAATGCGCTGCACTGTAGCAAATACGGCAATTTTCTGAAACCTATGACTAGAATGGTCACTGACATGAACACACACGACAGCTACTCGACGATTGCTTGGGGCGCGTCAGTGGACAAGGGCAAGGTGGAGAACGTGGACTACCACCTGCGGGCGACGACGACGCCGGGGAAGGTGTTCGGCTTCTTCGGGGGCGCTGGGCGACGTGGCGTTCGCGTACGCGGGGCACAACGTGGTGCTGGAGATCCAGGCCACCATCCCGTCGACGCCGGAGAAGCCGTCCAAGAAGCCCATGTGGAAGGGCGTGGTGGTCGCCTACATCATCGTCGCGCTCTGCTACTTCCCCGTCGCGCTCATCGGCTACTGGGCCTTCGGCAACAGCGTCGACGACAACATCCTCATCACCCTCTCCAAGCCCAAGTGGCTCATCGCCCTCGCCAACATGATGGTCGTCGTCCATGTCATTGGAAGCTACCAGGTACACACACATTAGGGCAGTTCCAACCCTCCACCTCAGCTAGTGTCCATAGAATTAATTACGCTGCCAACTAAGCAAAAATATGATGTGGCATAGGAATTAGAAACCGTGTCTCACAAACTGGGTTACGGTAGCAAGAAACTAGCAAAATATGCACTGACCAAAGGCGTGTTTGTGGTGCATGCATCCAAATTCACCGGCCGTTGGATCTAACATCCAAATTCACCGGGCGTTGGATCAAATCATAGGATCGGATGTGGGCCGTTGGATCTAACATCAAAATTCACCGGCCGTTGGATCAAATCATAGGATCGGATGTAATCGATACTCCCAAATCTCAACAATGATCCAATGGTTCTAGATTTGGGTGATTTCAACAAAAAACTCATTGATGGTATCTATACGGGAGCAGGGGATCGATGACAGTTCTGAAAACTGGATGTTTTGATTTGTGCGCAGATTTACGCGATGCCGGTGTTCGACATGATCGAGACGGTGCTGGTGAAGAAGCTGCGTTTCCCTCCCGGCCTGACGCTCCGTTTGATTTCCCGGACAGTCTATGTTGGTAATGCCCCTCTCTCTGAACCGAACTCCTCGGGCAGAAGCTCTTACTAACCAAATGGGTGGGTGTCCTACACTGAACGAAGAAGGCTGATGAGATGCAAACTGTGCAGCGTTCACAATGTTCATAGCCATCACCTTCCCCTTCTTCGGTGGGCTGCTCGGATTCTTCGGTGGATTCGCCTTCGCGCCGACGACTTATTTCGTAAGCATTTCAGATCCATGTCGCTTCCATTACAGGCAGAAACGTGCGTGGCTCGAGAGCTGATCAGAATTAATGCCTTGATCGTGCCAGCTTCCCTGCATCATGTGGCTCGCAATCTACAAGCCGAAAAGATTCAGCCTCTCATGGTGCACCAACTGGGTAAGCACAACTAAGAAGCTTCATTCTCTCTCTGCAAATGGACGTCTCTGCTTGATCTCTTCATCCTAATTTTCTCTGCGTTTCCATGTTCTTCAGATCTGCATCATTCTTGGAGTACTGCTGATGATTCTGTCGCCCATCGGAGGGCTCCGGCAGATCATCATGGACGCCAAGACATACAAATTCTACTCGTAGGTTACCACTCATCATCGTCATGTGACTCGCGAGCATGCAAGAAATTCAATTACAGCGTATACTACGAGATTTTTATCGCGTAAACAGGAGGGAAAGATGGTCTTGAGACGTGCCACGAGTGGTTAATTGTGGCTTAATTTCACCAGAAGGGTTTGTGATGGGGTTAACCATAATATATATGTACGTGTTTGTTTCTTTATATTGTAGGCTGAGCTTGGGTTCGCTTTTGTGCTCAGAAAAGCGAGTGGATACTGGTTGTTTCTGTTCCTTTCGCAGTTCATTGCAGTTGGGACTTGCAAAGATGAAATGTGTTCTTGTTTGTACCAGATGATTTGGTCTTTATGAAACAACACATGATGTCTTGAATCTGACGTACTGCGAACGGATAGCAAATACTGCAGACATACTTGACAGATAGCAAAGTTTTACAGCAATGCTCATAGAATGCATTCGCATTAAACAATTCTACACATTTCCTTCCATTATTTGGGGTGAAAAAAAAGGATGCCACCATCATCACCACATGAACATAAAGAAAACAACACTACAAGTTTCTCAGAAACCAACTAAAGCTGGTCGTCTCTCTACCGAATCACCACTCACATCAGCAGTTGCCAAAGATGTCATAACAACTCCAAAAATAAGATTCTAATAAGAGGAAGCACTCGGACAACAGTATCTCACATACATCCTGATGGACAATGGGTACCTATCAGACGCCCCACTGCTCAGACAAAAAGATCAAGTAATCAAAGAAGAACCGGCACAGAAAAGACACTGTTTTCCATCTATCAGGCAACCTTTTGTACACTTTCCAAGATTACATTCACAACAGTACATGCCACAAAAAACTATCCCTCAAAAACGGCTCACATAATGTGTTAAAGAGCCAAGGACAACCCCTCCATCCTCGTTTTTTCCTTGAATAATTATCGCCCTCCAAATGACCAATTATTTAGATCCAGAAAAGCACAGGGACGGCCATTGCTTCATGGCTGACTATAAACTCATTCTAAGAAAGGCTCACTCCATCCTGACTCAGCATGCATGATGACTGGTATTCCATGCACATTCAAGGCCTGCTACATCACTGGCCAACCAACTATTTGGCTCCAAAAACTTGTGCAATTCATACAAATCAGTACAGGAATGGAACAGTCTGGATTGTTGCCTTTCATATATCTAAGACATGAAAAACAGCTATCCAGATCAGTCATGCCAACAGGGTCCTCCTTAATGTATCACAGAATGGTCCATATGCAGGTCAATCTATTTCGCCCTCCTCAACATCAACTGTTGGTTCATCTGCGTACCCACCTTCCTCATCCTCTTCGTCATCATTTTTCATATACAATCCAAGCTGTTCTAGGGGGTTGCTTCCCAGTTGAAACCCAAGAGCCTCAGGCATATGAGTTGGACTCGTTCCACCAACCGAGCTAGGAAGCTGTTCACCTGTGACGGTTCCAAGCATTTCAAGATCTTTCAAAAAGAGGCTCCCTTCATTGATTTCTATGTTTTTCTCCATCTGCAGGATCAATGTTTGAGTACAAATATCAACAGAGAATGCGTTGCTGGCCACAATCTCATCGTAGGTTTACCTGTTGCAAGGCTTTACGAGCCGCTTCTCTCTCAAGTTCTCTTTGGCGTTTAGCTTCCATAGCAGCCTCAGCAGCAGCTGCTGCTTCAGCCCTCTTGCGAGCATCCTCAGCAGCTTTAGCCTCAGCTTGTAACCGAGCTCTCTCTGTAATGCAGATTGTGCCTCAATACACAGAACTGCAGTTGGCTTACCAGCCAAAAGATTATCAATTTCATCTCACCTTCTCTTTGTAACCTTTCAAGCTCCTCCCTCTCGCGACGAACTTTCTCAGGATCCTTTTTGCAACCTGACATTAACAATCATGTGAAGCTTACTGGGAATAGCATCAGCCAAAGCCAAGGCAACAATGCCCTCAGTGGATTATTTTCCAATACACACCTGATCAAGAGACTTCTCACGAGCCTTAAGAATTGTATCAGCAAAGCGTCTTCTCAAAATGGCGGCTCGGTATTGCTTTCCAGGGGAGACCTGTTTCTTAGAGGCATTCTCCCCTGAAGTATTCATTTTTTTAAAAAAAAAGATGTAAGGGTAACCATTTTGTCTGCCAAAGACAATCTGGGTATTGAAAGCGATCATTATAAAAGTTCATGCTTACCCTCATCATCGGCAGAAACAGATACAGGATCGGTACTTTGTTCTGGTAGATTTAATGTGCTCACTGAATCTGCAAAAGGAACTGAAAGTAGTTAGCATACATAAGGTGCAAGTAGCTATTCTGAAATTACAAAAGCTCAACAAAGCCTATCTACAAGCACTTTGAGAGGTGAGGGGTCAATTGAATCCCACATCGTTTTTATAAAATGCTCCAATATCTATGAGAATTACATAGAAGTTATATATAAGAAATTACATAGAAGTTCAAAGGTACAAAGATTTTAAAATTGGCCAAAATTATTATGTAAACCCAATTATTGACCCCACATGTAAAGAAGTCTGGATCCATCACCTTTTCTAACAGTTTGATATTTGGTGGGTTAAAATGGGTCTGAAAAAATGGTTAGATTGGATTACCCATTTATCCTACACCCAATAATAGACCACACATTAAATGCAGTCTGGATCCTTCACTGCTCTAACAGTTTGATATTTGATAGGTTAAGATGGGTCTAAAAATGTGTTAAATTTGATTGGATTATCCTATACCCAACAGTAAACCCCACATGTAATGCAGTCTGGATCCTCCACTGTTTTGAACAGTTTGATATTTGGTGGGTTAAATTTGGTTGGATTGTCCGACATTTGTTGGCTTGGCTTGGTCAAATCTAATGTTGTATCATTATTTAAGATTTAAAACCCTGAATGAGTCTAATCCATTGGGTCGCATAACATAGTAATAAAAAAGGTGCTTAGTCTAATTTAGCCCGAAAATTACAGAAACAGGTTGTTGGTGTCATGTTTTAGGAATGGGCTATGTTACTGTATCAACTATCAAGTGGTCTGGTTGGTTTTGGGTTTGGGCTCCATGAGGAAGTTATGCTTGCAGATACACAACAGTCAGGTTTGGGTTGAGCTTCAAAATACAAAGGTATTAGGTGAAAGCATCTTACCAATTTCCTGATTCAAGCTGACCACAGATAGCGTGTTTGCCTGCATGTAAAAAAGAGAGCAACCATTGAGAAAACCCATGTCCCAAAATATTCTTTTCAGCAGGTTCAATTTGGTGCAAGGCTTTTACTGTTTCCAAAACTTTTCAGATAATGTTAAGCGTGTAGAAGCACCTTAGCTGGTGGAGGAACTTTGACATCCAAATCACTTCCAGAAGAGCTACTTGAATCCGAATCTGAAATAAATAAAAAAACCACCACCTTGTTGGACATGAAAATATACAATCTAAGGAAAAATGACAAGAAAAAGAAACAGCATGCACCAAGAGATATTGGCAAGTTCTCTTCATGTTTATTCTATTGTGTAATATCATGAAAAGAGGAAGCTCATGGACTTTCATATTATTGATTTTGAGTTTTGCTAGTTCTGAGCTGATATTCTGTAAGACTGTACTGGAATTGCCAATTGCCAACAATAAAGACATTAGCAAAGTTGCGGTAGGCTGGCTCAATTCAAACTGATTTTGTCGATTAGTTATTTAAAATTTTAAATGGAACAAAAACATTAAGTAATATATTCCATCAAGATAGAGGGGAGATACGACAGGCCATATACACAATCAAATATCAATTTCTTTGAGGGGATACAATAAGGGATCCATTCATTAATGTGTAGCTCAAGAGAGCATTTCAAAAGTGTGCCTTTCAAAGGAATAATTCAATGGAACCTGAAAAACAGAGGGTTCATCTTACTTTAACTACAGATTTACAGAGTGAGCTAAACGGTTCTCCAGAATTACTGTAGTGGTATGCAGCCAGAAAGTTGTGCAGAAAAACAGCAGGACAATTCAAATTCATTATTTGTGCAACTAGTCCTTGGTAATAAAGGATATGTTCCATATTACACTAATGAAACATGGCACCAATTAACAGTTGATACTATAATTCAGCAAAAAAGGTAAATAATCGCAAAGAAGAGCCCCAGTTTCCATTCGATTATTCCCCTTCCTTTTTGCCCAGTTGATGAATCTTACTGGACTCACTGAAACGGATTTGGGCCCTACTTAGCTCACAATCATAAGCATGAATCACCCGAGGTGAAAAGGAGAAAAGGAAAGCATAACTAAATTTACCACCATACCATATATTATGGTTCATCATGCTGTGTTAACTGCTACCTTTAAACATATTTGCTTCAACTTCTATCCCTCAATCTAGTCAGGTTGATTTGTAAATTTATTATTAGAGCTGGACCTCTTATGGCACCGTACAACCTACCCTGAAACCATCCCCGTGTGTGAAAGTGTGAGTATGACACATGGTTGACAATAGTTAGTTCTCATTAAATTTGATCAGCGAAACAGTAGGAGACAGTTCCTAAAGAACTCTAGCCTTCCCACACATCCATCTCGTATTAGAGTTCTTTCCATACAATGTGGAGAGCAAGCACACTTTGTTCATGAATTGCAACATGTATTTCACATTTTCACTGTTAAAACCTAAGAAAATCATGAATATACTATGGGGTCCTGAAAGCATAAAAGGGACAGAAATACAGTCGTGGTGGTGGTGGTGGTGGGGTTGGGGGTCATCACAAGTACATGGGGGGTAAAAAACGAGCCTAAATGCAATCACAAAATCATACTAATTCAATACCTAGCATGATTCACATGATGGTGTTATTGGTAATACTCATGAAATTCAATCAATCAAAAAAAAAAAAAAAAACATGCTGCTGTGCACATGGATGACACTCACAGGCCCTATAGTCCAGATTCAAGCTAATGCATGTTCAAGGTATGCGATCAGCAGGATGAGAAAAACAAGAACATAAACATACCATATTAACCTGTGAGCTAGCAATGCAATCTCTATAAAATATAAAGGAACACAAGAAGTTTAAAAAGGCAAATAATGTATAACATTTTAAAAATGGCATTTTTCTGCACCAAGGTGTGATCTGTGAGCAATGACTACTGTGCCTCAAAAGCGAACAGCCCAACAGAATCCCCCGCCAAATAAGCATTGTAACACTCATTACCCTGACCAATATGAAAGTTCAACCGCCTTATTTGTCCCACTTACAAGCAGCCCGCGCGTACAGGAATACGGCTCTTCTTGGTCTCATGTTAATTAAATCCAATAGCTAACACAGGTTTACTGTGAATAAGCATATTGATCATTTGTCTTTCTAGACGTGAATTAAAATACAAACGAACAGTCCACAGTTATCAATACTACCGATCTCAACTTAAAAACATTAAACTTTGATCTACCCACTTGGTCAACCATGCTAGCACCGATCAAGTATTAAAACAGCTGTAAATATGATAATGTCAACAATGTTATCAATCTGCAAAATGCAACAAGAATTTAATTAGTGAAGATAAACAATAACAGAATGAATATTCATACCACTGGAGGATGATGCTGAATCACTACTAGAACTGCTAGAAGTACTATGCTTGCTTGTTCTGTTTGCTGTTTCACTTTCAAATACTACAGGAGGATAAGTTAAAAGTGGAGGGTCATTCCCACCAATATCAATGTCTTCTTCAACAAGCCCATTGCCTGCTAATTGGCATATAAGATTTTAACTTGCAACAACAATCAGTATCATAAACAAACAGTGAATAAGGAGAAACAGACCTTCATCATCATGCACTGATGAGTTGATGAACCGATATTCATTTTGGAACTGTTGAACAGAACAGAAAAAAATGATCAGCAATTAACTAATGACAAATCAATCTCTATAATACAACAGCACTCACTTCAACAGCATAAGGCTCATCTTTTGTAGGGTTTCCTGACTGATTTATCCTATCATAGTCATCAAGAAGCTTCTGCAATTTAAATAGTGTATCATCACTGAGAGCATTCATATCAAGCTCTAACTCATCTTCATCGGCCTCGTTATCATCAGACACGTGCCTCCTTATGAACTCAACTACATGATCTGGAATCAATCCACCAAATGATTGTAGTCTTAGGCTTAGATCAACCTTTTGCTTGTCCGTCATCATATTCGTAGCAGTCTGCACCACTGGAGCATCCTCAACCACCTCAGCAGTATGTACCATTGGTGGTACTGGAGCATCCTGAACCAAAGGAGAGGCTTTTCTCTTCTTCGGTTGCAAAACTGGCTTGCCCACAGCATCCTCTTTCTCAAAGATGTATTTCTTATGTGCACCTTTCTTTGAGGGCTTTTCCTCAGAAGGGTCTTTTTTCTCAATGATGTCTTTCTTAATTGAACCCTTTTTGAGGGCTCTCTCACAGAAGGGCTATCCTCTGGCCTAGGAAGCTTCTTTTCGATTGACTTCCATCTAGATTCAAAACCCTTGCTCAAAGCTTTGGCCATTTGGTGAACAGCATTATTGACTGGGTTATAAGTCATAGCATTGCTAAAGGTAAGCCTCACATCTGCAGCAAACTCCCGAGGTACAGAGTACATGCCTGCATTCAACTTTTTCTGGATGGTACCCAAATCCATCGGGTGCTTGATTATTTCAAAATAATCAGGGATGTTCAACTTTGCAACATCAACAGGGGCAAGAAACGGGCCTGAATTGAGAGTTGTCATAAGAAACTTCAGAACGTTGCCACATTGTTTAAACGATGCAGCATAGTTAGTAGAGCTGACCACAGGTGAGGCTATTGATGGCAGCATTCCTCTGCCAGACTGCACTGTATTACTCTGCTTGAGCTTCCCGTCATTTTTCTTGCCATCAGAATCACCTCTGGGAGCCAACGCAGTCCCACCATTCATGCTCACCGCAGCCCCTCCCAGGAACAGCCTATTCTGGAGGTCCCTCACCTGCTTGAGCTCCTCACGGAGCCTCATCTCCAGCTCCTTCCTATCTGAGGCCGACATTCTCGGCAGCAAAAAGACCTCCTTCCGCACATTGAACCCCGGAACCTCGCCCTCCTCATCCGTATTCAGGCTGATGCATTTCCTCTTCGGCTCAGTGCCAGCCGGAATCCCAAGTCCCTTTGGCTCCCCCACTGCCTCCACCCCGTGCCGGTAGTCCGGCATGAAGCCAATCGGGTGCCCCTTCGAGAACTTCTGCGTCTTCCCCATCATTGCGCGCGGAGACACGCAGAGAAGCTTTCTGACGACCACGATGCGCCGCCTCGGCGACAAAATTTCACAAGACCTAACCCTAACCTTCTTAGGCCAGCGGTTAGTTAATTGCAAGGCCGCCACCAGAGGGATGCGACCCCCAAAACCACCGAATCGGGCGGGGGCGAAGCAGTTCGATTGGAAGAGCCGCGGCGAGAGATCGAGCCAACTCAGCGCGCACCACCACACCCAGCCGGCGGCGCCGCCGCGAGATCTCGTGGACTTCCGCAGGAACCGGCGCCGCCGCCGCCGCGGCGCGAACCCTAGAGCTCCTCCTCCTCGAACGAAGCGCGGAGCGGAGGCGGCGCGAGACCTGTGGTTTCTCTCTCCTCTGTCTCCGACTCCGTCTCTCTCTCTCTCTCTCCCCGCTCGTCGCTGTGTCGCTCGCTAGCTTTGGAGTTTTAGCCTCCAACGGCGAAAGGGGGGCCCTTTTGTAAGCGGCGGTTTGGGAGTGTGCCCGGTGACTGACCTGTGGGGCCTTCTCGCTCCAGGGCCTACCTTTCAGTGACTGAGACGAAACGTGGTTGATCGGCTGCGACCTGTGAGGGAAGATCCTGGCCGTTGGGATTTTCCAACGGACGGTGGTAGGGGCGGTTGCGTGTCCACATATGCTAGGGCTACATTTGTAAGAAAAACCTACCGTAATTCATACAAACTGCGGCTGCACCGCTAGCGAGGGAAAAAGGATTTCTCCTCTCCGAAAGGGCGTAGGAATTGATTCCGGGGGAAGTAATTTGCATAGGCTTTTCTGAAATAATAATGAGCCTTTTCGCATAAGTACAATTGGTTCCTCATATGTACGAACACATGAGAATTTATATGACGATATGATTATAGTTCACATATTCTACCTTTAGGCATATTGTTGAAAGATGTTTGGTAGCGGTGCAAATCAAGTATAATTTTGTCTACCACAAAAAATTAATATAGATATATAAAATAGGTTGAGTGGTAAGTTCTAAACAACAAATGGTGTGACTTTATTGTATAGTTTGCTCATAAACACGTACTAAAAACACATGTACTGGATAGACTTAAGTGAAATGTCAACTAAACTAGTTATGTGCTCGTTCACTCAAATACCATGGTTTGTGATGTTGCATCCAAACAAGTTGGTAGTTGTAAAACTTAATTTGTGATAAAAATTTATTTGCAAACAAAATACTTAAACAACAAAGACTTTAAAGCACTAACGTTAAAAACACAAAGATGAGTAATTAGTTATGCAGAAATAAAACCATTCAAGTTTATATTTAGTTTGATAAAAATTTAGGTGGGTAATTAAAGAAAGTTAGAGTAGCAAAAGTGTGTAATTTTACTGAAGTAACGTGGGAAGAAACTCTTGTTTTATATAGTAGAGACTAGCCCTAACAGCCAGTGGGGCCCACCTTGCCAGCTCGGACACTTCCACCCTCTCCCATGTACCGTGGGTGGCCCTAGCAAATCCTCCCCTGAGAGACCCGTCGACTCGGCCTTCCGCGCGACTACGGCCACAAAACTCCGCTACACAGGAAAGGGGACAGAAAGGAGGAACAAACCAAGACGCCACGCGGAGGCGCCGGCTGGTCGGTGGTCCACGACGAGCCGCCTCGCGCGCCGCGACGAGGAACGGAATCTTCTCGAGAGGCGGAAGCTTCTAGAGCCGGCTGTCCATGGGAGACGCCGCCCGCCGCCGCCGGCGTCGTCGTCGCCGGGCATCTCCTACCTGGCCGTGCTTGGCAACTGCCCGCTCGTCGCCGCCGTCCTCGCCTTCGCCATCGCGCAGTTCATCAAGGTTTTCACCACATGGTACGCCTCTCTTGCCCTCCTCGGCGTCCGTTACCGGCTGGATCTGAGCTCTCTGTAAATCTGTAATGGGAGTATGGGATCTGTGTGTGTGTGGCGGCGGCGGCGGGTGCAGGTACAAGGAGAACCGGTGGGACGCGAAGCAGCTGGTGGGGTCCGGGGATGCCGTCGTCGCACTCCGCAACCGTCACCGCGCTCGCCGTCGCCGTCGGCCTTCGGGAGGGGTTCGGCAGCTCCCTCTTCGCCACCGCCGCCATCTTTGCCTCCGTGGTTGGTCCCCTTCTTCTCTTCCTATCTTTGTTAAAAAATGATCAAGCTTTCGACAATGAGCTGCGGATCTGACAAGTAGCCATGGATTTCTACAAGGCGATTGGTTGGGAACGAGTAAATTTACGTCCTATGCACCTTTCACGATACCACTTCTTTTCATTTAAGATCTGCACTATGTTTTGAATGTTCATCTTGATTTGATTGTGGATAAGAGTATGTCGCAGAACTACAGATAAGAAGAAACTGCAAGTGCCATGTGGAATCCTTGCTGAAATTTCGCTGTTTATAAAGGGGTAATGAATTTGCTTGTGCCCATGCTCCATGGTACCCACGGAGGAGATATTGTTTTGT
This sequence comes from Guadua angustifolia, assembly GCA_036346375.1. Classification (NCBI taxonomy): domain Eukaryota; kingdom Viridiplantae; phylum Streptophyta; class Magnoliopsida; order Poales; family Poaceae; genus Guadua; species Guadua angustifolia. Next base: position 53,446 of record JAYEVE010000695.1, read on the forward strand.
TTCATTGCAATACAGCGGAGAAGATGTATCAAGTAGATGTACTTACTTGTGCCTAGTGCATTTTCTGCAGAGCTCATCTGGTACCTGACCTTGTTTGCCAAGCTAATGAAACCAGTAGAAGGACAGTAGCATATTAGCATGAGGGTTTTATCCCTGCTTGTGCATATATAGGTATCAAAAACCAATCAAGCACAAGGGTGCCATTAGAATGGTACAGCTGTACAGCAGCTAGGCTCTCTGCTTGAACCTGCAGCATGTATCATGTGCTTTAACTCCCACCCAACATGTCCTACATCTTGCATTGTGGCATCCTCGAAGAGCTGGTTGTGTTTCTTATGAATTTATGGTCATCTTGAAATGCAACATTCTGCATTCTATATGCTTTACTGTCCTTTTCGTCGACATGGCTAAGGGGTTTTTTTTTTGGGCAACTCTTTCCAGGTGATGTATGATGCTTTTGGTGTCAGGCTCCATGCAGGGAAGCAAGCAGAGGTACTACCTGAAACCCTCGAGTGTCTGTCACCACTGAAAAGCAAAATAATCATAGAGGCAAAAAATTATCTGTCAATGTGCTAGCATAGGGGGAAATGGTTTTTGAAGTTTCCTTCCAAGAAACACATGTGATATCGGTTTAATAGTAGTCATCCAGGTGAACAACTTTCAGAGTGGAAAGTGGTGGCCAATATCTAAACTGACTCTCTTATTCAGCTAGAAAGGTTCATGCCTAGCTGGTTTGTAACAACACTTTGTAGTAGTACTGCATGCAGTTCTCTTGCTTGCGATGCTGCTCAAATTCATTTAGAGGCCCCTACTGTGAATCTACTGTATAAGTTATAACAGAAGTCATTGGTAGTCCAAGTGAAAATCAAAGCTTTGTAAACCTGAGAGGCCATGCTGTTCATATATCTATATGCATATCTTAGGAAGCATCATGTTGATTTTCTTTCCCATTGAGTATGTCCAGAATCCAGTTCTTGTTTACTTTGCTTCTAGAGATGCGTCCACTGTCCTTCAGTTATAACTATTTTAAAATGCCAGGTCTTGAATCAAATTGTGTACGAGCTTCCATCAGAGCATCCACTGGCTGAAACAAGACCATTGCGAGAGCTCCTAGGGCACACCCCCTCGCAGGTTTGATCTGTTGCTCCTATGTGAGACATGCTGAGGATGAGGAATGCCTCCTTCAGCATTAACTTGCACGTGATGGCCGTTCATACACACGGAAAGGATACAATAAATTCTGTGCATCAACCATTATCCTTATTCGATCATACTGCATCTTAGCTAACAAAAGTGCATGCTGCACAATCATATCTGCATTTTACCTTCTACAAGTGCATGTCCCTATGAAAGCTGTCGCCTGTCATGTGCCTGTGAACCTATTTGACATTCTTAGTCTCACGTGTGACTCATATTATTGGTGCTGAATTCTCTCATCAGGTTTTTGCTGGCGGGTTGCTTGGATTTGCTATAGCCACATTTACAGGGATGATAGCTGGGCTTGATAACAGTGGTTGATTCTCCTGACTGGTGGATCTGCGGTCTTTGTAGCTTGATGTTAATTGCTTTAAAGTTTTAGAATCCAAATTGGATGTGTTTTGGGAAACTCAGCTTGTGCTAGATAATGTGTTGTGTATAGGCGTAGTTAATTTTATGCAAGCCAGCATGTCAGTTTCTTGAGAGAAATACTTGTGCCATTCTTTTGTAGCTAAGCAATTTGTTGTATTCTTAAGTGGTTGATATGAAATTTGGTAGTGATCAAGCATTTTCAGGAGGTGTTCTAAGTGGTCAGTAGTGGCAGTGGCTGTCTCTGTTATTTTACCTTTTTTAAAATGATTGATTGTAATTTGGCAGACAATTAATGGAAATCCTTTGGTCCATCATATAAGAATTACAGGAAGTGTCAGGGTTTGATTATTTCTTGTGGGTTGGTTGTGTCAATCTTTCAAGTTTCGACACAACTGTATCAAACACATGCAATACAAATGTACTTTCGTACACGCAGGAGCGATGTATTTTTTTTCAATAAAAAATGAATCAAATTTCCTTGGAGTAGCATTTTCAGTGCACGCTGCAGTGTTGGCACACAGCTGAACTTGCCTCTAGCGATGCTCGTTTTTACTGCATAGGAACCGTGATGTTGTTCACTTCGTTTATACTTCTTTGGAGAGTAAACGGCATGAGTTTGTCTTTCTGCCATAAGTTTTGAGGCCCAATGAAGCGGCATCTGCTGAAATTCACCGTATATTAGTTATATGTCCGTGCGTTGCAACGGAAACTCAATTTATGATAAAAAATTTATTTTCAAAAAGCACTAACCTTATCTAAATAATAATTTTCACTCTAAATGTGCAATGGTTAAATGTTTAAATCATTTCATCAAAGCCATGTACACAATGTTGATAAAGGCAAAACACAAGCACGTTGCTGAAAGTAGTAGAGATGCTGAAATTACTTGGTTGTTGATGGCAGGAATTTTTTTCTAACAAGTGGGAACCAGAAAGGCATCCCAACACACAAGAAGCCATGTATACAATGTTGATCAAGGCAAAACACAAGCACATTGCTGAAAGTAGCCATCAAAGCTTAACAAGGATCAGAATCTATACAATTTCATACATTACATTGCTGTTAAAATATGCATATAAAATATTTTCAAAAGCCATCGCCTTTTGTCCTGTGAGTTCCACAATTGTTCAAATACAAGCATGCACTCAAAATTCTCAACCTCAAAGCTGACAGAAGGTGGCACACGGATACTTAAAATTTGTAAACTCTTGGCTTTCCCTTAAGAATTTTTTACAGTTCTAGCCTTTGGGTATTTCTTCAGAGAATAGCCACGCTCATGATGAAATTACCAAAGTAGCCCTCTGCAGCCAATTCCAGTGGTATGGAAGTGTAGGAATTTTTTTTGTTTGTTTCTGCAGATCGGAACCGCTGAAAATTATTTTAATTTTTTGCCGCAGGAAATAATTTCTTTATTTTGCTGCGATTGGAATGCGCTGGCGTTGGACGGAATCCAACGGTTTGGAACCGATGGAATTAGCGAGGGAATCCAGCAGTTCTAGACTACTGGAATCCAGTGGGGCCAGCCAGGATTCGCGCGGGCACAGGTGAAAAATTGAACAGGATTCGCACGACGCAAGGAAAAATTTTGGAGCGAAGCTGCAGCACTGGAATCTGGGAATTTTTTACTGTTCTAGCCCTGTTCGTGTTATTTTTTCTGTAAATAGCCGTTGATCCGATAAAATCACAGAAATAGCCACTACACAGTAAAATTTAGCGGGACTGGAGCGCTGAATTTTGTTAAATAACTTCCCATGGTTCCAATCCGCTGGATTTTTTTTCCATTTTCGGGTCGTCGAAATACTTTTTTTATTTTCCATCGCGCAATTTTTGTGTCGTCAAAATACTGTTTTTTTATTTTCCAACGCGCACCGTTCCAATCTGCTGCTATTTTTTCTGCAAAATAACTAGTCTCACGATAAAATTGTACGAATAGCAAAACAATAGGTAATTTTGTTTTGTTCGGTCGAGAAATTGTTTCCAATCTTTTTGAAACGGTACGCAATATTATTTCTTGCGGTTAGGACTGACAGGATTCTTGCTTTGCGCGCTCGTGAGGCGCTGGATTTTATTTTATGTGGTGAAAAATTGAAATGTTTTTTAATAATACATTTTTTATTCAAATTGCAAAAATATAACTTGATCTAAAAAAAATTCAAAACTATACCTCTCCCATCATATGGTTGGGCAACAATAGCGCAAAACGCAAAAAAAGTCGGTGTTATTTTGACAGTTGCTAAAAAGTCAGGACGTTCAACCAGGTCACTACATTCTATTGCCATGGTTGTTGAAATAGGTCGCTACAATTATAATAGTTATCTATTGGTTCCTAGCGGGATATTACGTATGAATACCTGGTAGGGCTTAATGTAATATCATTGTCAAGATTCGGAGGACTCCGAGGACGCAAGATTTGTGGCCTAGGTGGCATGAAATTGTCATCATCATCGTCATTTGTATAGTTATGAGCTAGCCCTCCTTTAGTGTTGGTTGAACATCCTCTCGTATTATTGTTTGAACGGCCTGTTGTAGTAATGCTTGAACGGCCTGTTGTGATAGTGCTTGAACGTTGAGGTTTAGGTGACATGAAATCGTCATCATCATCGTTATTTGTATAGTTAGAAGCAAACACTCTTTCGGTGGTGGTTGAACGTCCTCTTGAACTTTCTGCTGCAACAGTACTTGGTGGACCTCTTCTGTGTGAACCAGGCATCACACTCCAACCGAAGAACATATACATCGCTAAGAATTCTGAGATATCTTTGTTCAACAACTCTTTATCCGAAGGAAATACTAACACACAAGACAAGTATACGAATTAGTAAACTTATGTATAATGTTAAAAAGATTAGTAGGGTGAACAAAGAAAATAACTAACCTTAATATGCTCTGCATACATATGCACTTTTCATGGTAAAAGTAGGCCAATTGGAGAGGGGATTTGCTGATAAAGTCCAAATTGGCACATCACTCTAGCTGGACAGTACGCTGTCACCATATGGCAGAACACGAGGTGGCACGCCATCCAGTAAGCACCATCTTGCCCGCACTGCCGTGACAATCCATGCGGTGCCGTAATAACCAATAAATCAGAAGTCCATGGTTGCCATATTATTTCATCCTCGTGTAGGGTCTCGAAGTAGTTGTGAAACTCAGAGTAGACTCTCCAAGGTCCATCCCTATCCCAAGTGGTAGGCCATCCACCGAGTACCCATGGTGGGACCATCATTCGGGTGTCCAACGTCACCGTAGAACTAAGCCTCCAACAGAATCGAGTGAACGGGCACCCAATAAGAAAGTGCTCCCAAGACCAGATTTGAAGCAACGAGTAGCACACTGCAAGAACTGGCTCCTCCCCTGTTGTCTTCACGTAAGCCGTGCACAATCCCCTATATGTGGAGCAGAGCACCGCCGATCCAAAATTGAACTGAGGGACATCGTCGAGGTGAGCGTCAGCCAAAGCCTCCGCGATGTGGATGTAGCTCGGGTAGACAATATCTCCTTGTGCTGTAGGGAACAACACCCAGCCAAACAGGAAGGGCAGGTACGCGATAAGGTGAGTCCTCATCACGTACAAAGGCGCATCATCGAGGCATCGGATGTAGCGGCGAAGCCACGACAGCGGAACCCCCGCACTCTGCTCAGGAACACATGACCAAACCTGTCCTGCAACCTTACCCTCCAATCAGGTCTCCTTAGTGGCGAAACTATCAGCTTGTTAATGATAGGCAAACCGGTAATGTAGACAACATTCTGAAGGGTGACGGTCATCTCCCCCTCAGCGGAAGTGAAAAGTGTAGGTCTCCGGCCTCCAACGATCGACTAGCGTGGACAAGAGAGCCCCATCTAAAGTGAAGAAATGCCCGATGTCCATCATCCGAGCCAGCGGCAATAGACTCCCGTAGAATGGACACGTATCGTGCGTCTAAGAGCCAGTGCCCCTTCAGGATACGATGCATGACATCGTAGTATGGGTTAAGCAAAGTTTGTGGATGTTTAGCCATGTCCTGCGAGAATAAAAAAAAGAAACAAAAATTAATACAGGTAAGATAAAAAAGTAACATGACATGACAACAAATAAAATGTGACGACATGATATTACATAACATGAAATAGATAGCATTGTAGGTGATATTACATAACAAAAAAATAAAATTATATGAAGGTAATACTCACATAGAAAAAATTACATGAAGATACATTGTCATGGGCTCTTTGTAGATAGGTCGATGGTAGGCCCTATTAGGCGATTCTTCATTGTATGCCCCAACATCTGCATATCGGCACCATGCGGTGGTCAAATCTCCCGTTGACTTGCGTCCATATCGTTACGGATTCGCCATAACTGCCACTGTCCACGGCCACTCCGCTTCAAGGCATCATTCCGAGACCAAGTCACTTGCCCGAACTACAGCTCCTGTAATGCATGTCCAAGCCATAGGAGTTGAACTCTAAATCCCATGTCTCGAATATCTGTCCAAACCGTAGGAGTTGAACTTTAGCGCCGACCATCTGTTTAGGACATGAAGTTCAGAGTTCAACTCTTACGGCTTGGACATGCATTACAGGGAGCTGTGGCGGGGGTAAGTGACTTGGTCTCGGAATGACACTTTGAAGCGGATTCGCCGTGACTACGAGTCGCCGTGAACAGTGGTAGTCACGGCAAATCCGTAATGATACGAACGCAAGTCAGCGAGGAGATAGATCAGTTGCACGGAAGTGCCATATATACAGGATAGTAGGGCATACAATGAAGAACTGCCCTAATAGGGTTGGCTCGTCGATCCATCCATAGCAACCATGACAATATACCTTCATGTAATTTTTTCTGTGCGAGTAGTACCTTCATGTAATTTCATTTTTTGTTATATAATATTTCCTACAGTGCTATCTATTTCATGTTATGTAATATCATGTCATCGCATTATATTTGTTGTTATGTCATGTTACTTTTTTATCTTACCTGTACTAATTTTCGTTTCTTTTTTCTTCTCGTAGAACATGGCTGGACACTCGTGGACTTGCTTAACCCATACTACGATGCCAAGCATTGTAACAGGCTCTAGCTTACAGGTATCGAACAACAGTCTTTTATTCTCAAGACCTTGAAGGAGCATTGGCCCTTGGACACGCGTTACATGCCCATTCTGAGGGAGTTAAGGCTATTGCCGCTGACCCGAATGATAGACATTGGGCATTCCTTCACTTTAGATGGGGCTTTCTTATCCGCGCTAGTCGATCGTTGGAGGCCGAAGACCCACACTTTCCACTTCCGCTGAGGAAAAATGACTGTCACCCTCCAGAACGTTGCCTATATTACCGGTTTGCCTATCATTGACAGGCCGATAGTTACGCCACTAAAGAGGTCTGACTGGATTAGTCATATGTCCCTAAGCAAAGTACAGGGTAATGTAGACAATGTTCTGTAAAATCAGCATCCATGCACGGAACCACACCAATCCATCCCGAGTTTGGTGCATAGCAACTGACCTGAACCGACCCGTATATTCCTTTCTTCCGATGCTGCAGCTGCTGCATCATGACACTGTCGTACGCCTTGTCCAACTGAAACCTCAACAGCTCCACCATTAGTGCCCAGCAACAAAGCTAACAACACATGTAAGCCCAGACACACTATCTCTGAAACACTGCGCTACATTGGCCAAGTAGTCCTGGTCTGGAGTCTCCTCGGCCAGCTTCATGTGGTCGAAGCTATCAAGCGGGGTAATGCCCAGAATCTAGCACCCCAAACAGCACAAAATCACAAGGCAAGTCCAGCAAGCGAATCAAAACGACAGAAACTTCGACCATTTCAGCGTCTAATACCTCTTATGGGTGCTCTTCGTCGCTGAACTCCACGGCCCCTGTCGCCGCCGCAGCATCCGCCTCTACCACGGTCCACGACCACGGCGTGGCGCTTCGTGGCCGACGCGAAGAGCCTTCAGTTCCCACCAAAAAGTTAATAAAATCTACCCCTAAAAAAAACCCCGACACATATGAATTACCGCAGCGATTGGGGGAAATTTGACACTGAATTCGTTGACAATTTACGGATTGACATTTTAATCGTGTGGTTTATAAAATTGACACGAATTGATGAATTCTTTATCCCAGTGACACTCATGGTATTTTTCATAATTTTGAGATTTTTGAAATGATTTTCGCACTGTTAATGTCCGTTTTACCCTGCTCACGTGCGGAGGCAAAATGGTAAACTTACCCACCAAACAATGCTAAAAACATTTGGAAAAAAAGAAAAAAAGCTGAAAAAATGCCGAGAGTGTCACTAAGACAAAGAATTCGTCGATTCATGTCAATTTTATGAACCGCACGAATTAGAGTGTCCATCCGTGAATAGCCAACGAATTCGGTGTCACGCGGACAAATTTCTCCAGCGATTGGAGGATGGGCTGGCCGACGCGACGAGGGTGCAGGAAGAAGGCGCGGCGCGAGACGAGCGCGGGTGCGACGGTCGCCGTCGCGGGCGCCATTGGGGTTTTGGTGCCTAGGGGTTTAGGCGTTGGGCGCGACGGCGAGGAGGCGAAGCCGGAACCATGGGGAGCAAGGGCGAGGTCTACCCGGGTCGTCGTGTAAGGTGGTAGGGCTGGGCCGACGTGGGCCCATATCTATGTTATCCAGACCCAAATTATTGTGGGCGTCCGATTTCCGAATGGAATCCAGTGGCGGTTAAAGGGGCCGAGGAGCCGTGTCGTGCAGAGAAAAATCTCCCCATTCGATCCGTTCTCTCGCGTTCCTCTTCCTCCTCGGCGTCCTCGTCCCCCTACCCGGCCGGCGAAGGGGAGCCACCATGGCGACCGCTTCAGGTGAGTTGGACATCCCGTAACCCTAACCCTAGCTCGATTCTTCTCCTCCGCCCCAATTCTATCGCAAAACCGCGTGGAATCGATCCGTTTCCGCTAGTTTTAGATCTGGAGTGCTGTTCTGCGGGTGCTTTCGCTTTGCTTCGATTTGATGGGGATTAGGGTTTTTGTAGGGAGCCGTGCGGGTCGTTGGTTGCCCACTTTTGGGGATCGGAGCTTTTCTGATTCCTCGGAGCGGCGAATTTATGTGGACGATTCTCTTATTTATTTATTTATTTATGATTTCGTGTTTGTGGCAGTTTCGTTCAAGTCTCGGGAGGACCACCGGAAGCAGCTCGAGCTCGAGGAGGCGCGGAAGGCGGGGCTCGCGCCCGCCGAGGTCGACGAGGATGGGAAGGAGATCAACCCGCATATCCCCCAGTACATGTCCTCGGCCCCGTGGTACCTTAACGCCGAGAAGCCGGTAAGTTGTTGCTTGCTCTACCAAAGTTCTAGTTTATGCGATGAGAGAGATTTGGTTGGGGAAGCTCTGACTCCGTCTCGGTTTGATGGGTTCAGAGTTTGAAGCATCAGCGGAAATGGAAATCGGATCCAAACTACACCAAGTCATGGTACGATAGGGGTGCGAAGCTTTTCCATGCCAACAAGTACAGGAAAGGCGCTTGTGAAAAGTAAGTGTGGTGTTCATTTCATGGTACTTGTTCTCGGTGGCGGAATCAGAAAATTTAGATTGGAGGTGCACTATTGACGCTTAGCAATATAATATTACACAAATAACAACTATCAGCTGTTGATAACAGTTAAAAATAGTGCTCACTGATAACAATTCAGTAGTTTTTAATCTTGGTACGGCTGTTTATACATTATGCAAAAGTTTATACAGTGCCACATGATTGGTAGCTAAATTGAGAAAAAATTTAGCAACCCTGAGGCATGAAATGTAATTATTATCCAAGTCCTATAAGTAATATCAAATTACATGGAAGTCCAAATGCATTGTAATATCTACTAGCAAGGGTATGTCCCCAGCTGGTTCCGCCCCTACCTATTCTTGCAACACTGCCCAACATGTATGCTTATTTTTGTGGATATTCTTGTTGATCCTAATTGGGACATAGAAATGAAGTTTTAGATGTTCTATTTAGTAGTCAGGATGTGTGAATATGCAACATCCGCGCTTTGTCTTGTTATTCAAAATCTAGTTATAGTTTGATTTTGATTCTGAATAGCTTCATATAGGGGAAGTCGATGCTTGAATCTTGATCTTTCCTAAGCTTGAGATTTTCTGACTGAAGAAAATGTTTTGCCTTTTACCATGTTCTGGTTTTTGTCCATTTCTTTTACCTGCCCAGTACAGCATGTCTTAACAAATACTTTTTCTTAATGTTCCAGCTGTGGAGCCATGACTCATGACAAGAAATCATGCATGGAGCGGCCTCGAAATGTGGGAGCTAAATGGACTAATACGAACATAGCGCCCGATGAGAAAGTGGAGTCATTTGAACTCGATTATGACGGAAAGCGTGATCGCTGGAATGGTTATGACCCATCGACCTACAATCGCGTTGTTGCAGATTATGAAGCTAGAGAAGAGGCTAGGAAAAAGTATCTGAAAGAGCAACAGCTCAAGAAACTTGAGGAGAAGGATGGTGAGCCGGATGGTGAGAATGTAGGTAGTGAGGAGGATGAAGAAGATGGTCTGAAGATAGATGAGGCTAAAGTTGATGAGAGCAGTCAAATGGATTTTGCTAAGGTAGAGAAGCGTGTGCGCACAACAGGTGGTGGTAGCACTGGAACTGTGAGGCATGTCCTTATTTACAAACAAATTCTGTTCCATAGAATTACTAGGCTCTTGCATCTGAGATGTATCAACAATCGGTTTTTAATGCTTATGCTCTATGTTAATCTTCTTCACAGGAATTTGCGTATTAGAGAAGACACTGCAAAATATCTTCTGAATCTTGATGTGAACTCTGCATATTATGATCCAAAAACCCGTTCCATGCGTGAAGACCCTTTGCCAGATGCAGACCCCAACGATAAGTTCTATGTGGTAAGGGACAGACAACATACAAGCTCAATGCTTTGCACTTTGTTAAATGTCACATCAAAATCTTCTGTTGGCTAGGCGCCTAGGCTATTGTATTCAGTATTCAGATGTATTATTATGACGCAGGGTGATAACCAAAATCGACTTAGTGGACAAGCTCTGGAGTTCAAGCAACTCAACATCCATGCATGGGAAGCTTTTGATAAGGGGCAGGATATCCATATGCAAGCAGCCCCATCTCAGGCTGAACTACTGTACAAGAGTTTCAAGATCAAGAAAGAGCAGTTGAAATCTGAAAGTAAGGATAAAATTATGGAGAAGTATGGGAATGCTGCATCAGAAGAACCTATTGCTCGAGAGCTTCTTCTTGGACAAAGTGAGAGAGAAATTGAGTATGACCGGACTGGTCGAATAATCAAAGGACAGGTTAGTACATAAAACTCATCGTTGTTAATTATGCCTTTCTAGTAACTTGCTGTTCTCAGAATACTTTCTGCTAGGATTTAAGAAAACAGTGATTTCAGTCTATTGTTGTCCATGAAATTCAAAGTTTTTATTTGTCTTGTTGCTGTCTTATATTGTGAATGACGTCTTTTTAACTGTTTCCGTAACCTGACACTGTATAGCAACATAGGTTTTCACCATAGATTATGTGATGTTGCATTCTTTACAATCCTTGCTTTGAGAAGGTCATATAGCTAACTGCAGTGGCGTGTTGCATCAGAGATGATGAAAACAAGAAAACAACTATGTGAACCTCTAAAATTCTCTATTAAACTTCAAAGTATGAAACAACAAGCACAGAACCCTTTCTACAAATGGATGCAGTTACAAAAACCTTAGAACTCTCTTGCACTTGATGCCAGTGGTTCTGTTTGCCTGTATCATATGATCGCAAAGCACAAAGTGTGCTTCGTTTTCCCTGGCTTCGGTCGGATGCTACCTTTCTGGTCAACTGTTCACATTACTTCTTGGTCTTGGTATAATCTTAATGGCTAACAAGTACCCTAAATTTATTGCTTACAGGATGTATCTCTTCCGAAGAGCAAATATGAAGAGGACGTCATGATTAATAACCACACAACTGTGTGGGGTTCGTGGTGGAAAGATCATCAATGGGGCTACAAATGCTGCAAGCAGACTATCCGAAATAGTTACTGCACAGGCTTGGCTGGAATTGAGGCTGCTGAAGCATCAGCAGATTTGATGAAGGCAAATATGGCCCGCAAGGAGGCTGCAGAAGGTATGTTGTTGATCAAACAGTTTGGCTTTTTTATGCATATCTGGACAAATCACACTGTACTTAGGATAAAACCATCACTTGTTGAAAAAACCATCTCCCAAGTTGTCTGAACTATCAGCTTTTAATGTGTTAGCAGAAGATTATTCTCCTAATTGTCTTAAAATTGTCCATTGTGTAGAGCATCTCCAGCAGAGCCCCTAAACTAGCCCTTAAACCTTAAAATAGGGACTTTAGTAAAAAATACAGGTCCAGCAGGGCCCCTAATCCAACCCCTAAAATTAGGAGGCCCCTAAATTTGCCTCCTCAGCCCCAATTCCCAGAGAGCCCCTAAACCAGCCCCTAAACTTTAAAATAGGGAGTTAAGTGAAGGATGGCTTGCATTAGTTATTTGTAGTGAGCGTGTCTTTCTTTGGATGAGTTGCAAGCTGTTGCATCTGCATCTGCTGCTGAAAATTTTGAAAATTTTAAATTTAAATTTTAAATATCATGTTTTGAAAATTTTAAATTTAAATTTTAAATATCATGTTTTTAAATTGTAAATGTTAATATGCTTATGTTTTATGTATTACAAATATTTTTGATTGAATTTTAGTGGTGTCAAATGAAGATTATCTGAGCGGATATGTCAAAATAGGAGAAAAAGTAAAATAGGGGCTGAGATTTAGGGGATGTTGCTGGACTTGTGCTCTGAAAACAGGGCCCTAAAAAATAGAGGGAGTCCCTAAATCTAAAATAGGAGCCTTGCTTTAGGGACCCTTGCTGAAGATGCTCTATGATAGTGTGAGGCCTCAGGTTTTGGTTGCTTCATGCTTAGCTTATTTCATGCTTTTACATTGGATTTTAAACGGACAATGAAATGTAACTGTAACTGCATGCAATTAAATTGGTTTCCAAGTAAACTGGTTTGAGGTAGATGCCACTTTATTTCACATCAACGATGCGCCATTGCCATGATCATGAACGTCAGTTAACTTGAAATTGCTCGATGCAGATGAACCTGTACGGCATGAAGAAAAACGACTAGCGACTTGGGGAACTGATGTGCCTCATGATCTTGTTCTTGACAAGAAGTTGCTCGATGAATCCTTGAAGAAGGTTAGCATCAGTTGTTCGATCTCTGCTCATTTTGCCTTACTGATTTCGTGTTGCGGATGCTGAAGCTGGGTGTCATTTTCTGTAGGAGGGTGCAAGGAGGAAAGAGGAGACAGATGAAAGAAAGAGGAAGTACAACGTGAAATGGAACGACGAGGTTACTGCAGAAGACATGGAGGCCTACCGTATGAAGAGGATCCACCATGACGATCCTATGAAAGATTTTCTCCATTAGGCGTCGTCATATATCCGCTGGCTGCTCATGCATCAGTAGAACACGCTGCCTTGCAATGACAGATGTTGTGTAATGTATGCTGCTCATGTCTAACCGGAGTATGGTACTATATATATATATATATATATATATAGAGCCCATCAGTTCTCTTTCCCGCTGCTACCATCCTTCCGGATGAATGCGTTTGTAGCACTGACGTCTGATACGAAGAAGGAATGACATGCTGTTTGTGAGTTGCTGACGTTCAGATGATTATGTACAAAGCAGAATGAAGTTGTACTCGTTTGTTCTTTGAAACTGTGTAGGTTCCTGGTTGGTAATCACCATATAACCAGATAGCCAGATATATCGGGGATCATCTAGTTTGAGATTACCCTCACCCTGAAAATTTGAGGACTTCTTCTTAGTATATCATGTGTCTGTCTTTTTTGTTCACTTCTACACTTGCCCATTCCCTTTTCCGCTACTCACTTCTTCCACCCTTTTCCTTACACTCTTAACACAAATAAATTCAAATCAAACCGAACGTTTCAACTCTAAATAATTTCAAATCGGAAAAAAATGCAACTTGGGGAATTTTAGCTAGGTAAAATTTCAACTCAAAAAAATCAGAATAGGGAAATTTCAACTGAGAAAGTTCGGCTTGGAAAATTTCAGAACGATAACTCTCAACTCGGGAAATTTCAAATACAAAAAAAATCAAGTGGGTGGGAAAATGTCAACGAAAAATTCCAAGCTCCAATCCAGCAAAATTCAACTCGACTTGTCAAATCGACAAAGTTTCAAGTAGTGAAATTTTAGAACAGAAAATTCAAGCTTGAATCCGATAAAATTCAACTAGATTCACATGAGTTACAACTCTTTATATTTGTGAGACATAGAGACCGTCATTTAGGTTCAATCAACTCGGGAAATTCTTTCCTTGTGGGCATTCAATCTTTACTAGAACTAGAGTGTTTTGCTGGCTAGAAACAACGGTATCATCTAATTAGACAAATCAAGAACATACGAGCAATACAAGCTGGAAAAGGCGATAGCATAGTCGTAGAAACATATTTTTCTTCATGTTTTTCCTGATATGATCAGATGAACACCCAAATACAAGTACTTACATGCAACCAATGAATGCGACAAATCCTATGTACAACACGAAATCCACCGCCACGGCTCAGACCCTTTCCTCCTCGACGTGGTGACCATGCCGAAGCAGGACATGGTTGGCTTTGGCTTGGTGCTGTGTCTGTCTGCAAGAGATCACAGAGAGAGAGAGAGAGAGAGAGAGAGTTTGTAGGAGACGTAGTAGGAAGGTGATGCTCTTTTTTATAGCGTGCCGTGGTCGGCGTTCGGAGACTCAACACTTTGTTAGGTGGCAGCCTGCAGAGCATCTTGCTTGCTTGCGCATTCGCTGCTGCTAGGGTTGAAAACGGTTCGGATATTTTCCGACCGATTCGGATATTTTCGGATACGGATTCTGTCGGATCGGATATTTTTCGGATAGTATCGGATCGGATACGGATACGGATATTTTTTTGTCGGATACGGATACGGATTCGGTAACTCATTATCCGTCGGATACGGATACGGATTCGGATAATCCGGATAATAGTGGGTCGGATATCCGGATAGCATATGGGCTGGGCCAAGACTACTCTTTTGGCCCAAAAAGGTTTCTTAATTTCAGAATTATTTTCTAATTTAGTTAATCTCTAAAGAATGTTTTAATTATTAAAATTAGCAAACCAACTCTAAAAAAATATGAAATTTTTTTGAGAAGGTTTTACTAACAATATAACATTTAAAAAATTTATTTTCAATATTTTATCAGATTTTCATTTTTCTCAAAAATTCAAAAACTCCTATTCTTGATAGGAAAATATATTAAATAAGTAGCTAAAAATGCATAAAAATTCATAAATACATAATTTGTTGATTTAAACACAATTCAACTAAGATTATAAATCTTGAGTTATTACATGTAGTTGTTATATACTTTTCCTAGAGATATGATATCTAAGTATTATCAAACATTTAGTATATTATGTGTTTGCTTCTATTTGTATCTCCGAGCAAAGATTACCTTTATTTTGTGTTTTAATCTATGTGTATGACGAACTAATCATATGTGTGTGATTAACTAAACCTTATATAATTTTGTTTGCGATATGATATCTAACTATTGTCTAAGTGAATGAAAATACATATATTTGTTCAATTTTTAATAATAGTTTGATCAAATCAATTAGTTGTGTGTTTCTGTTGATTTTTTATGTACAATTTAAGGGTTATCATGTTAGATAAATATTGAAACCGTATCCGATTCGATTAAGTATTCGATCCGTATCAAGTATTCGATACTATCCGTATCCGTATTCAGTATCCGGACTATCCGTGATTAAATATCCGGACTATCCGTATCCGTATCCGCATCCAGAAAAAATATGAAAACAAATATGGTAGAGCTATTATCCGTCCGTATCCGATCCGTTTTCACCCCTAGGCTGCACTCTTTGTTCTTCTGGGAGGGTTGAAATACCCTAAAATTTCAAAATTTCAATTCAAATTTTATTTGGAATTTTATTTGAATTTATTTGGGGACTTTCCTTTTGAAAGCCCCCATTTCCTTTCCTTTAGGAAGCGCCTCCCCGACACCGCCTCGGCCGCCTCGCCTCCCACCTGCTCCCTCCCGCTCCCTCCCGGGTAGCCGCCTCTCCTGGGCCGCCACCGGTCCATTCCTCCCGGCCTTGGCCGCCTCCTCCTCCTCCTTAGGCTCTGCGCCAGAGCCAGGTGCTGCTCTGCCCCCCTTCTCCCCGCTCTGTGATTCCAGCCTGCATCCAGCCGCCGCTGTCAAACCCATTGAAGGATCAAGTTGGCCTAGAGGGGGATGAATAGGCAAGTTTTAAAAAGTTTAGACTTAATTAGAGAATAATTGGCTTGCTTAAGAAAGATCTAACAAATACAAGATGATGGAATAAGTAGATCAAAACAATTGAGAACAGCGGAAAGTAACACCAAAGCAAGAATAAGCACAAGAGACATAAATATTTATCCCGTGGTTCGGAGCAACTCTCCTACTCCACGTTAGAGCACTTCTCTTGAAATATAGCTCCTCCAAAGCTAGTCGCAGTAGCTTTGGTCTCCACTCATGTAACTCTTTCACCACTCCGGTGAGGTGAGTTCCAAACCTCTCACAAGCTAGGTAGGGATGGCAATTGTACCCGCGGGTTTTGCACCCTATCGGGTCGGGTTCGGGTTTTAATTTTTATCCATGGGTTTTTCAGATCGGGTACCCGAAATGGTTCGGGTCGGGTTCGGGTTTTAATTTTCACCCGCGGGTACCCATCGGGTACCCGAAATAACGCACATACCTATCGGGTACCCGTCGGGTTCCGGGTACCCGCTGGGTTTGGGGTCAGATTTTGGGTACTCGTCAGGTTCAGGTCGGGTTTTTTGGTTCGGGTTACTTGTCGGGTTTTGCAAAATCCACACCCGACCCAACCTATTACCACCTATACTACACAAACCCGTCGGGTTTCGGGTACCCGCCAGGTTTGGATTCGGGTATAGTTTTTTACCCGATAGGGTACTCGAGTTCGGGTCGTGTTTTTCAATTCGGGTTTCGGGTCGGGTTTTTCAATTCGGGTTCGGGTCGGATCGGGTTTTGTAAAACCCGCACCCGACCCGACCCGTTGCCATCCCTAAAGCTAGGTGGCCTTCCACAAACTTCTTTGAATAGGTTGCACCTACACAGCCTCCAAGCCGTCTAGGATCACTAAGATCCAAGAGTAAATAGACTATGCATAAGCCCTGTCTCTTGGTTCACTCAACACGACACAACTAGACTTAGCTTGGACCTTAAACACTTAGAAAGTGTAAGGATTTTGAGTTCAAAGGTGAAGCACAGTCTCCTTGGTAGAATGAAAGCTATAAGGATGCTAAAATGTCAAGGATATCATAAAGTTCATGAAGTTCTATGGTAGATAGCTTAGAAAATGCTTATATAGGCATTTGGGATGAATATAGCCGTTGCACCTACCACAGTGACTGTTGAAATGTGTCAGATTGTCAGAAATCAGCTTAACACATTTGCTACGGACTAATCTTTGATATTGATCCTACTACGCCGGACTAATCAAGGATATTTTTCCCTGACTGAAAATATTGGTCCGTCATATATAGGATGGTTAGATGTTTTGGTCTGGCGATGAGATGAGACTTTTACATGCGCGCCGGACCGAAAGATTTGGTCCGCCGTAGAAGGATTTTACTGAAGTGTACAGCAACGGGCTTTTTGAAATGATACATGAGTTTAACTGAGAGAATTGCTTTTGCGCTGGACTGAATTTTGTGTCAGAAGAATTTGGTCCGGCGTGAATGGTGTGCGCTCGGTTTGCTTTAAACAAAGAATTTGTTCATCACGGACTTAAGGAATAAAAGGTTCGGCGTGAATGGAATGTTTAGATGGTTTGGTCCGGCGATGAGATGAGAATTTTGCATGTGTGCCGGGCGGAAAGATTTGGTCTGCCGTGAATGGACTGCGCTCGGTTAGGATTCTGACTGAGAATGTTTTGGCACCGGACTAAAAATGGAATGGTCCGGCGTGAATGGATTTTGGCTAAGGTTGCGCCGGACTTAAGGAATGAGTAAGGAAGTTTAGTCTGGGGAGATACTTAGACTTTGAAGGGTTAATTCAAGGGATAGAATGACTAAAGAATTTTTAACTCCAAGCAGTCTAATCTAGTCTTAGCCTTATGAACCAAAATTCTAACTTGTGCACAATCCCCCTTTATAGTACGGCCAAACAAGAAATAAGTCCTAACTACTTAGCTTGAATCATCTCCCAAGCTAGAAATATCAATAAAGATCCTTAATCTTGACCGTTTAGGAGACTTCTTTTATGCTTCGTCCAATACTTTTCATAGCTTAGAGATTATTGACTTAGTCATCAATACCAACACCATATAAATAAATATGAGAAAAGAATTAGGGGCCTAGATGCTATCAATCTCCCCTTTTGGTGATTGATGACAACATACCTTTATTTAGTCAATAGTATCTTAAACATTCTGCAAAACAAAGTTAGCTTGACAAAGTATAAGCAGTTTTATGCAGAGATTATAACATTTATGCTCCCCCTGAATGAGTGTACGATTTGTTAATGACCAGAGCTTTAGCAAGTATCAGAGCATTATTTAATATTTATTCTCCCCCTGAATGTGTGCACGATTTGTTAATGATCAGAACTCAAAGAAAGTATCAAAGCATTAAAATAATCAGAGCTTATTACTTATTAAAATAATCAGAGCTTGGACTGTATTAGAGCATTTGAACTGATTACTAACATACTAGCAAAATGTTAATGTCAGAGCAATATTACTAGAGCTGAATGTTAATATCAGAGCATTACTTCAAATATATCAGGGCATCAAAGAACCAAACCAAGTTTTGAAATAAAAATTGAGTACTTAAGGTTCAAACCAGAAACACAAAGAAACAAATATGTATATAGATTAAACTTAAGGTTCTTCCCTTTTACATATAGTAGCCCATCTACTAATTCTCGACTAATGCTCCCACTTTGTCTACTAAATTATCCCCCTTTGGCATCAATTGCCAAAAATGGTACTATTTATGCTTGGAGAAGGTCCCCTTGAGCTGACTTAACACTGAACTTTTTCGAGGAGGGGAGACAATCTTTACTTCTTCTTTATCTGATTTGTGCTGAGACTGAGAACTTGGCACTAGGGCCATTGCTTGATCATGCCAGCTGGGATAATCAGGGTCACCGGGCTGGAGAGATAGATGATGAAGATCCTGTTGCATCTTTTCTATATTCTCATTCATGCCCATAAAAGAATCACAGAGCTCGCTTAGCTCATCAAAATTGTTCTTGTAAGTATCTCTTTGATATTCTGTGAGAGTCTTGTAGGCATCTTCAGAAAAGTCAAAACAATTTTCCAAACTTTCACCAATCTAGTCAAGTGCACTCTGGTTGTGCTTGAAACCATCACTGACTTGATTGTTGAGACTTTTCTGATTTTGATCAATCTTCAAATTCGTATCATACATCCTATCTCTCAGCAGATTTTGGTTGGTGCCTAGTTTCTGAACCCAATTCTTCAAGTCCCACTGATTTCTTCTGATGTGATCAAATCTTAAGTAGGTTTCATTTTTGAATTTGATCTGCTCTTCATATTGTTTTCTCATCAGCTCCTGGACTTGTTCATTGTTTTACTGCATGGCCCTCATCTGCTCTTCATGCCTTTGAGTTGCCAATCTCTGATCATTTTCATATCTGGCCTGAAATCCTCTTTAATCAGCATAATACTGCTGCTCATAAGACTGAAAGCAAGCAGGCTGTGTATCAAAGAGATTTTTCCACCCAGGAAAAGTATCTCTCTGTGCATGTTCTGAGTGAGGTTTTGGAGGTGGAGGAGGAGGATAAAAGGTTTGGTTAGTTCCTTGAGGCACTCCTGACCCTCCTGCCTCATAATCATGGGTTCTTGGCCTTATTCCTTAACTCTCCATGAAACTTGCAGCAGCAACCAATTCTTGAAGATGGTGAAATTGTTGTTCCTCACCCTGAGATTGAGCAAATGAGCTAGAGACCACCTAAGTGGCAACATCATCTTAAAAAATGAGCTTCTTTGGGTCTTCATAACTGTAGCCATATATCTATGTTGGCTCATATTGCTGAGAGCAGATTCTGGATGCTGAATATTTTGGAGTAAGAAAAATTGGTGTGCTTGGAATTTGAGCATCTAGTGCTGGAGAATGGGTAGACTGTGCATGACTTGAAGATTTACTCTTAGCACCACTATGAGCACTTCCCTTTTTACTTTTCTCAAATCTGCTTGCACTGTGGTGGCTGTCAGGATTCTGAGAGTGATGACTGTAGCTTCCACTTCTTGCAACTACAAAACTTCCAGCAGAGTTGTAGGGGTCATCATTAGACTCATTTTGAGCACCTGGCTCATTTTCTTCTTCCAAATTAGGCTGTGCTGGTTCTTCTTCTTCATAAGGTTGATTTTGCTGCAGGTTGTGAAGAAGTCCAAATACTCTCAAATTTTGTCCAGCAGACTTGTGCATAGAGTATTTCTTGGAAAAGCACTTGAAGTCCCTATTTAGCCCTTCTTGAGAAATTATACCTTGTGCCAGCAACATCTGAGTGATTTGCTGAGTAAAAGGTAAGAGACTTCCCATCTTCCTATAGATGGCTTTTTCCATCTCTCCAAAGATGTAATCTAAGTCTATGGGTTGTCTTGACAATATCAAATGAAGCAGCCAAGCCATGTTGGGAGTCACACCTTCTTTATAACCAGACCTGAGGAAGATAGTGTGCCTTAAGAGCAGCAGCAATACCTTAGCTTCTTCTGACAAACAATTGACTCTATTTAGACTGAAATTTGCTTTGGTGATGTCTCTGTATATGTGAGCAGATACTTGCAAATCTGGCAGATCACCAATCTGTCTCCATCTCTGTCCAGGGAACATTATTTCATGAATTCTTGTCCTATTGAGCAAGGGACTTGATACACCAACAGCAGCTTCAAATTGAGGTGATCTCACCTTTCTGATTTTTCCATTAATAGAGAACATCATGTACCTCCTTTGCTTGTTCACTAGGAGGGAAGCATAGAACTCTAGGGTTCTGTTAACACTCCATGGAATGGTTCTATTTGACATAATGTATGATAATCCAGGAGTTGAGTTTACACAATCATATATTCTTGTGGAACCAGTAAGAGAGTTCACTTGCTCCTAATCAATGTATTGGTAATTTGAAAGGGCTGACAATGGAGTTCTCTTTCTATCTCTCCTGTTCTTGTATCCAATGAATATGTTCTTGTGTACCATGGTAAGGAAATCTTCACCCAAGGGTGGTCTTGACACAGGAAACCACATCTTTTCATTGACAAGCTTCAGTGCTCTCAACTTCTTCCCTCCAAGGGCAGCAAGTCTTTCCCAGCCCAATATATCCACTTCATCATCTAATTCAATATTTTCTGAAGAGGACTCTCTACCAGGCTCATAATCACTGTCCTCAGATGAAATGATTCTGACTGGGCTATTTGTTTCGCTTTGCCTTTCTGAGGATGAGATGTGACTACTTTTCTATTGACTCTACCAGCAGTGTGAGTGTCATGCAAGAAAACAGGACCTTGTGGCTGCCTATATAGAGAAATCCCTGGTGATGAACTAAAGGTTTTCTGTTTCTTCCCTTTTACTGTTTCAACAATTTTCTCAATCAATCCCCTTTTATCAGGATTCTTGGACCTCATATTGACAGTCTTAGCACAATCCAACTAAAAATAATTAATCTAGCTCAAAATTACTTCTGCCAAGCGCAAACAGAATATAACATAACAAAACAGACCTTGGCTTGGAGAAAGACTTCTTCTTGAGGAGGGCAATGAGAAGCACCGTCGACAATGCCCAATGTGGATTTGCTTCAGTGTTGTAAGAAGAGATTCTGCCCTTGAGAAGATTGCGCAAGAGAGAGATGAACAATGGGGAATTTTTGGCTAGGGTAGTTGTTATTGCAGTAAATGTGTGTGTGTGTGAGAGAGAGAGAGCAGAAATAGGTTTTGGTAACCGGCGCCTTTACGACCGGGCGGTTGGAGGAGACAGGAGTCCAAGCATGGTGGAGCTAGACTCTATTTGGAAAAGCTGACTTTGAGGAGTTAATATGGGCCCCGAAATCAAGGTAGGGTAGCATTAGATGAGACCTAAAGCAATAGATAAGATTTTGAACAAATTTTGAAAAATGAGATGAGCAAGTTTTCTGAAAGAGTTAAATTTCATTTTGAATTAGATAAGAGTCTGACAAAAAGTTACATATGCGAGTGCCAGACAAATCTTAAGAGAAAATAGAGAGTTCACCTTTTGTGCCGGACTTAATATTTTAGTTTGAGTATTCTGCTACGAACTAAGTCACATTTGGTCTGTGGTAAAAGAGTTTTGTTCTGAATAAAATCGGAGACAAAATTTCTTCTGCACCAGATCAAATACTTTTAGTCCGTTGTCAATAGGCTTTTGCCGCTGAGTTGGTCCGTCGCAAATGAATAACTCTCGGTTCTCTTTATTTGATTTAAGTCCGTAGAACATATGTTTCTCTCCAATTTCAGAAAATAAGAGAAATAGCTAAATTCTTTTGAGATTTTCAAAGATCCACTTTGAAATAGCCAACAAAAAAATATGGATCTTGAAGAGTCTCTAAATAAAAACTTCAATCAAACCAACAAACACTCAAAACTCAGATGGATTTAGAATCCTTTGAAAATGTGTGAGCCTTAGATCCAAATGAGAGTGAGTATGTGAAACTTAGACTCAACTAAAAGACTCAAGTGCTGAATAAGACAACTAGGTTAATTTTTGCAGGAAATCTTTTGAGGAAAAATAGATTTTGCTTATTTTACTACAGTTTAGATGGGATGAGGTTGAATTATAGAAAAGAAGAGACTTATAGCAACATTTTCCAATTTTAGTTGTGGAACTCCCTTTTTTTTTAAAAAAACTCTATCCCATTATAGCACTTGTAGTTAATATGATCACATAGTAGGCATCAAGAAATACATAACAAGCAAATTTGGCTCCCCTTTAATGTGACTTTATCAAGCAACATTTGAATAGGCAATAATGTTTAATTCATTTCTTAACTTAGAAAATCTTGCCTCATCAAGGGGTTTAGTGAAAATATCAGTCAATTGGTCCTCAGTTCTTACATGACTAAGCATAATGTCACCCTTAGCAACATGATCATGAATAAAGTGATGTCTAATTTCAATATGCTTAGTTCGAGAGTGTTGAACTGGATTGTTTGCTATTTTCACTGCACTTTCATTATCACATAAAAGAGACACATTATTAAACTTAATGCCATAATCCAAAAATGTTTGCTTGATAAATAGAATTTGAGCACAACAACTGCCGGCAGCCACATATTCGGCTTCAGCAGTGGAAAGTGCTACTGAGTTTTGCTTTTTAGAACACCAAGATACTAAAGATCTTCCAAGCAAATGACAGCCCCCTGAGGTGTTTTTTATGATCAATTTTGCAACCGGCATAGTCGGAATCCGAATAGCCAAGAAGCTCGAAAGAAGCACCTTTAGGGTACCATAAACCAATACAATGGTTAAACTTTAGATATCTAAGAATTCTTTTTACAGCACTAAGATGAATTTCTTTAGGGGCAGCTTGAAATTTAGCACACATACAAACATTAAACATGATATCGAACCTAGATACTGTCAAGTAAAGAAGAGACCCTATCATGGACCTATATAGCTTTTAGTTAACATGCTTACCTCCCATATCTTGATCAAGATATGTATTTGTTGCTATGGGAGTTTTGATTGGCTTGCATTCTTCCATCTTGAAGCGCTTGAGGAGGTTCTTGGTGTACTTTTCTTGTGAAATAAAGGTTCCCTCTTTCAGCTGCTTGACTTGAAATCTAAGAAAGAATAACAGCTCCCCTATCATTGACATTTCAAACTCTTTTGCCATCATGTCCTGAATTCCTTACAAAATGAGAGATTAGTACATCCAAAAATAATGTCATCCGCATAAATTTGGCAAATCATTAATGCACCATTGATTTCTTTTAAAAATATGTTGGATCACTTTCCCAATTTTAAAGTTCTTTTCTAAGAGGAAATCTCTAAGCCGCTCATACCATACTCTAGGGGCTTGTTTCAAGCTATAGAGAACCTTGGTCAATTTGTAAACATGGTTAGGCAAATTTAAATCTTCAAAACTGGGTGGTTGTTCAACATAAACAGTTTCATCAATGATACCACTGAGAAATACACTTTTCACATCCATTTGAAAAAAAGTAATATTGAAAGGAAAAGCAAAGGCTAGAAGGAACTGTATAGCTTCAAGACGTGCTACAGGAGCGTATGTCTCCCCATAGTCTAATCCTTCTACTTGAGTGAAGCCTTGCGCTACTAGCCTTGCATTATTTCGTATCACAACTCCGTTTTCATCTTGCTTGTTCCGGAACACCCACTTTGTACCAATAACGTTGTGATTCTTTGGGCGCTCCATCAAGTTCCAGACTTTGTTTTTTTCAAAGTTATTGAGCTCTTATTCTATGGCTACTATTCAATCAACATGTTTTAGAGCTTCTTCCACTATTTTAGATTCAATACAAGAAACAAACGAGTAATGTTCAACAAAAAAGCTTGTCTAGAGCGAGTTTGAACACCCTTATTTATTTCACTAATGATTTGGTTCGTAGGGTGATCCTTAGCAATTGTGTGATGGCTTTTGATGAAGATTGGTCTGTCTTGGTCCTTTTCTTCATCTTCTTCTTGTGTAGGCAACTCATCTTTGTCTTCCTTGGGCTTTATGTCACCAACTTCCATCTTTCTCATTGCTTGCACCAAGGCATCATCACCTACATCATATAAATTCTCATGCTCACCTTGTGAGCCATTATATTCATCAAATTTAACATCATAGGTTTCTTCTACTAAACCAGTTGAATTATTGAATACTCTATAAGCTTTAGACTTAAAAGAGTAACCTAACATAATGCCTATATCACATCTTGTCGGTGTTTCGTATACCGGCAAGTAAATTTGTAAGTTAAGGGGTCACACGTTCCCTCTCCTTGAATGGTTAGACTCAGGGAGCCCAAGATGTATACTGGTTCGGACCGAACGTCCCTACTTCCAGTTCGTGTGGTGGTTATATATTACTTTGGGTGCAGAAGACTGCACGATGTTTACAAGCGAGGGCCAAGGCCTGGCTTTGAGCGCTCGTCCGAGTGGGAGCAAGAGTTACGTTGCTCGTGGAAACCGTTCAAAGTCTCGGTCCCCTTCCACGAGGGTCCTGCCTCCCTTTATATAGGCGGAGGGGCAGGTTACACGGAGTTTTGAGAAAAAGGATGGGGTGTCCTCGTCGAGAGTCACGGTCTTGATCTGGTGGTGGCGAGTTCTGTTCATCCCATCTTTGGGTTGGTAGACACGACAAGCGGCTCTGTCGGGAAGGGCGCACTGCCTTTTGCGCTGTCGGATCTTGGCCAGCATTCTGCTGTGCTCTGGTGTCGCCTCGGGAGAGTCGTCTCTCTCTGTGCATGACGAGGTGAAGGGCTGGCGCTTGACTTTGGCGGCCTCTGGCCACCTTGGGAAGGAGCCACCACCTTGACATGGCCGTCGTGTCCGTGGGGCAGGTGACCAGCTTGAGGTCGATCGGCGATGATCTTCAACCCTGTGGCGGAGGTTGCCGAGTCAGAGCTCGTTAGGGCCCTGACTTGAGGCCAGGTCGGAGCCTCTGGGGCACCGACTGAGGCCGGTCAGGCGCCCAGTGGGTTTGATCGGGGTCGAGGGTCCTTCGTGATCCAACGAGACCCTTGGCCGGAGCTGGGCCTAAGATGGCCCATTTGGTGTTCCAGCCTGCTGGGGGTATCTCTGGTATGAGTATTCATCACATCTAGTTTGAAATTTAGCCAAGTGTGTTCTCTTTTTGTAGATATACACTTTACAAACGAGCACACGAAAATAGGATATGTTAGGCCGCCTTCCTACCAATAGCTCATATGGGTTTTTCTTAAGTAGTCTATGAAGATAAAGACGGTTAATTGAATGACAAGCAGAGTTAATGGCTTTAGCCCAAAAAGCATCAGATGTACCATAATCATCTAACATAGACCTAACCATTTCAATGAGAGTTCTATTCTTTCTCTCAACCACACCATTTGTTGAGGAGTATAGGTGGCTAAGAGTTCATGTTTTATTCCTAACTCATCACAATATTTAACAATGTTAGTATTAACAAACTTGGATCCATTGTCACTTCTTATTTTCTTGATGGGGAAATCAAATTCATTTTGGACCCTTTTTGCAAATGTTTTGAAAAATTTTCCGACTTCACTTTTATTTGGCAAAAAGAAGACCCAAGTAAATCGGGAGTAGTCATCTACTATTACAAGGCAATATGAGTTACCACCAATGCTGGCATATGAAGTGGGGCCAAACACATCCATATGCAAGAGCTCTAGTGGTACAGTGGTGGACATGATGCTTTTGATAGGATGAGAATTAGCTACTTGTTTGCTGGGTGACAAGCACTACATAGCTTATTCTTTTCAAACTTAACATCTTTTAGACCCACTACTAGCTCATTTTTGAAAAGCTTTTTAAGGTTAGACATACCTACATGTCCAAGACGCATATGCCAAAGCCATCCAAGGGAGACTTTAGCTAATAGGCAAGTCGAGATGCAAGAGGAGTTAGATTTGAAATCAACTAAATAGAGATTTTGAAATCTAAAACCTTTGAAGATAAGCTTTTCATTTTTGTCAAACACGGTTACCCCATCAATTGAGAAGATACAATGAAATCCAAGATCACATAGTTGAACAACCGAAAGTAAATTGAAATTTAAGGATTCAACAAGTAGAACATTATCAATTGAAAGATCATTTGAGATAGCAATCTTACCAAGACCCTTTACCTTTTGTTTGTTGTTATCCCCAAACGTGATTTTGTGGCTTGGATCATTTTCTCCTTCAATTGAGGTGAACATTCTTGAGGTTTGGGTCATGTGTTGAGTGCATCCACTGTCAATCACCCAATACTGGCCTCCACTCTTATAGTTCACCTAGACAAAGACATTTATTTCTTGATTTTAGGTACCCAAATGCTTTTGGGACTTTTGATGTTAGTTTCAACAATTTTGGGGCCAAAAAGATTTAGAAGTAAGGACTTAGGCACCCAAACAACTTTAAGTTTCTTATTTAGATTAGAGGGGCCCACATATTTCACATTCATTTTACCCCTAAAATCCTTAAAGAGCATATAATGTGCATCTACCATGCAACTTCTTTTTACCTTAGCATGAAAAGCACTAGCAAAATGACAATCTTTAGAAGCATGATTTGTTTTATGACAATAACAATATTGAGTGCCCTTCTTGACAAAAATATGTTCAGGTTTGGTCTATCTATTTTTCTTAGAAAAAACTTTAGGCTTATACCCTAAACCCTTTTTGCCCAAGTTGACCTTTTGTTCAACCAGTATTTTATCAAGAGTGGCACTACCAAGGAAGCATTTTTCTAATCCTTTATCAAATTTTGCTACCTTAGATTTCAGTTCTTCATTTTCAGTCTTAAGCTCCCTAGCATAAGATGCATTTTTGCAATATTCATCACAAGTACTATACGAGCTGCAGGAAATGAATGAGCTAGAAGCAACATTCTCATCATTAAACAAATTACAAGCAATTGATATATTACATGAAGAAACCGCATTGGATTTGCTAGCAAGCATTTCATTATCAATTTCTAGCTCACAATGTCTATTTAGCAAATCTTCATAATTCTTAACAAGTATATCATCATCAGTAACTATATCATTATAAGTGTGCACAAGTTTTTCATGATCATTAGCAAATTCATCATACTTGTTTTGAAGCAACTTTTGTTCATTATTTAAGCTAGCAACAATTTTCTTTAGAGCTTTTACTGAATTTGTTTTAGCATGCAATGCATTATTAAGCTCCTCTACTATTTCTACTAGCTCATCATATGAAGGAGAGTCATTTACTTTATCTTCATCATTTCTTGCCATAAGACATAGATGAAGTGAAGGTGGAGGAGGGATCAACTCATCCAAAGCAAACCCAGCTAATCCTCTGGTTCTTGTATCTTCTTCTTCCGAGGAAGATTCTTCGCTTGAGTTTTCTTCATCAGTGATCCACTCTCCAATATGCGCCTCCCCTTTCCTTTCCTTGAATATTTCTTTGAGTAGCCCTTCTTGAAATACTTCTTTTTGTGCTTGTCATGGGCCTTCTCCTCTTCTTCATCATCTTTGCCCTTGTTCTTGTTCTTCTTACTCTTGTTCGGGCATCGAGCAGTTATGTGGCTTTTTTCATTACACTCAAAGCAAATAACGTTAGAAAAAGGGTGTTTCTTTGAGTAGTAAGAATTAGACCTTTCTTTGTCTTTAGTATTAACCCTTCTCATGATTTTGTTGGCTTTTCTCATGAGCAGGGCCAACTTCTTCACATCCTCATCTTCATCATCACTTGACTCCCCACCACCTTCATCATCTGAGGAGTTTTGTACTTTCTCCTTGGCTTTGAGAGCGATTGTTTTCTTCTTTGGAGCATCCTCTTCGGCCAAGGTGAGCTCATGAGCTGATATTTTGCCCAAAAGCTCGGTAGGAGTTAGTCTCTTTAGATCACCACTATTGGATAAGTAGGTGATTAGACTGTGGTATGCTCTTGGCAGCACTCTTATCATTTTCCTGCAAACCTCAACATCAGAAATTTTAGTCCCAAGGCCTTTAAGTTCATTAACAATAGGATTAAGCCTAGATAACATATCATTAGCATTTTCATGAGGAAGCATTTTAAATTGATCGAATTTTTTTTAATAACAAAATAATTTTCCTCCTTAACATGAGAGGTTCCTCATGAAATTCTTGCAAAGTTGTCCAGATATCAAAAGCGAGAGGTAAGGTTACTTACTCTATCAAAAACTTCTATGCCAAAATAAGAGAATATAGCATTTCTAGCCTAAGCATCAAACTGTAAATTTTGGATCTCACCAGGAGTAGGATCCCCATAAACAGTTTGCCCTTCGGGCATAATTCATGGAGGCAAAGGTTTTTCTGTAAACTCCACACATCATACCTGACTGCCTCTAAATAAAATCTCATCCTAATTTTTCAGTAAGCATAATTAGTACCATTAAAAACTTCTACTCTTTCTACACTAACAGTTGTGGATCCATTTCCCTCGGCCATTACCTAAGCTGGTTAAGCTTATCAAGGTAAACCTCTCTCTGATACCACTTGAAGGATCAAGTTGGCCTAGAGGGGGATGAATAGGTAAGTTTTAAAAAGTTTAGACTTAATTACAGAATAATTGACTTGCTTAAGAAAGATCTAACAAATACAAGATAATGGAATAAGTAGATCAAAACAATTGAGAACAGCGGAAAGTAACACCAAAGAAAGAATAAGCACAAGAGACACAAATATTTATCCCGTGGTTCGGAGCAATTCTCCTACTCCACGTTAGAGCACTTCTCTTGAAATATAGCTCCTCCAAAGCTAGTCGCAGTAGCTTTGGTCTCCACTCATGTAACTCTTTCACCACTCCGGTGAGGTGAGTTCCGAACCTCTCACAAGCTAGGTGGCCTTCCACAAACTTCTTTGAACAGGTCGCACCTACACATCCTCCAAGCCGTCTAGGATCACTAAGATCCAAGAGTAAATAGACTATGCATAAGCCATGTCTCTTGGTTCACTCAGCACGACACAACTAGACTTAGCTTGGACCTTAAACACTTAGAAAGTGTAAGGATTTTGAGTTCAAAGGTGAAGCACAATCTCCTTGGTAGAATGAAAGCTATAAGGATGCTAAAATATCAAGGAGATCATAAAGTTCTATGGTAGATAGCTTAGGAAATGATTATATAGGCATTTAGGATGAATATAGCCGTTACACCTACCACAATGACCGTTGAAATGTGTCAGATTGTCAGAAATTAGTTTAACACATTTGCTACGGACTAATCTTCGATACTGATCCTACTATGCCGGACTAATCAAGGATATTTGTCTCGGACTGAAAATTTTGGTCTGTCGTACATAAGATGGTTAGATGTTTTGGTCTGGCGATGAGATGAGACTTTTACATGTGCGCCAGACTGAATGATTTGGTCCGCCGTAGAAGGATTTTACTGAAGTGTATAGCAATGGACTTTTTGAAATGATACATGAGTTTAACCGAGAGAATTGCTTTTGCGTCGGACTGAATTTTGTGTTAGAGGAATTTGGTCCGGCGTGAATGGCGTGTCTGGTGGTTGGTACAGTGAGTACTATGACTTACGGTTTGATATTGTCTTGGTCTCAGACACTTAAGGACCGATCCCTTGGGCGAAGTAAATAATTTCAGTCCCCGCTCAACCATAAGTTGGGACGGTCAGCCTTGTTGACCCGTTCTAACGTAGCTCAGTACCTTGTACTTCCCCTTGGAATAGCTATAGGAGGCAGCTACCATTCTCATGTGACGAATGGATTGCAGAGCGACCGGGGTGGAACGGGAATGGGGAAGCCATTCGCCGGTTCTCACAACAGTAGGGTGTCCACAGTAACCAGATCGCGTCTCCCGCTGCGGCCAGTGGGTCCTGAAAATTTTGGATATTGGAAATCTACTGGGTAGGGGCTAAAGAGGGGAAGTCCAGCAAAAATCTATGATCATCTCGGTCCAACCGCATTCTTTTAAGTTGTATGTCAATCGCGTGGCACAAACGACTATAGATATCTTGTGGGTAAAGCTGAGCAGCTCTGCAAAGTAATCTTGACGGTATTCGAATACGCCGTGCTTCCGGTTAATGAAGCTGAGTTAATCTGCGGTGATACCCGCAACCAAGCTCAAGTAGTTTTTAAGCTAAAACTTGTCGAAGTGCTGAACTTTACAGAAAACCTTTGATATTACCTGATTAATAGTTTGTGTTTCAAATGTAACTGAAACTGGTATTTAAAAACTTGCATCTGTAATACTTAAAACCTGTGCCAACCCTTGTTAATCCCTACATGTAATATTCAGAATCTCCTGTGTGGCTTGTTGAGTGCTGTGTGTACTCACCCTTATTTCCTATCTCCTCCTAGAATTCCAAGAAGGTGGTGATTTTCAGGAGATCTTAGACGGCGACTGTATTTGGTTCTAGATCTTGATCTATTGCTCAAGTTTTTCTATGGGAGTTTCTGTAATGTATCTGGTGCTAGCCACACCCTTTTTGTAAAACTCTGACGGTTAAACCTTAATTATCTATAAAATTACTATATTTTGTTCTTATGTCTGGCAATAAATACTTGGTTACCAGCAGCTAAAATTTTGAGTAGCTATTGAGCTATTTAAATGCACCCCGTGAAAAGAACGGTCCGTCAAAAGGTTGTCAAACTTGAATTCCCTTTTGGTTTGGTTTCAGTGTTTATTCTGTCCGTGAGTGCTCAGATGTGTAATCGTTCCGTCGCCGTTCCCATCTTGCTCTGCCTCCCTTAATGACATAAAGTCAAACAAGTTCAATTACACTGAATTTTCAATCTACACATGGTACTCCATAATTTACCCCAAAACTGATATCAGGATATTAGTCTCGCGCTGGTAGAAGTGAGAATGGACCTTTATTGACTTACTCTTTCTACTTTGTGAAGCGAGCCATAAGTTTTTTTTTATATTGTGTTAGTCAGGTCTTAAATACAAGACCTCATATCTCTGATATTATATTGAGTTACATATAGTAACCACTTTAGCTACAAACTTAAGCAGATGACGTAAGACAAGCAATGTAAGCGAGTAGGCACGTTTAAAAGACACCCGCTGGTGGACGACCGCTAAGTAAAGGTGATGTGGGGGAAAAAAACGCTTGTCTGGCAAAGAAAAGAATACATAAATTCTCCCAAATTCAGTTATCTTCTATGAGCACTACATGATTTTCAGATTAAGTACGCTATCTATGTTGTCTCCAGAATCGATCAGCTAGTTTAATCAAGGAAAGTTCTCATCATTTCCTCAGCGCAGGCCAAGCAGCACGGACAAGAATTTCTTCTCGTCCAGATCGAATTTGTTCCCAACTTTCAGCAAAAGGGCAGGAGTGATCCAGCTTGTTGGTTGCTTAAAACGCTGGGAAGTCGCCAAGTGGCGGAAAAAGAATACATTCGCAGCGGCGACCAGAGAATCATTTCCTACATTCCAAACAGCCCAGTGAAGCTGAAGAAAACTCATGATGTTGCATTTGCCCACTAGCAAATCCTACACAGTAAACCAGTGTGTCATACCGCTCGGCGGCCTTCGAGATGCTTTGATTTATACTTTTCCCATCCTTTCGTTGCTAATCTAGTATGATGATGTAATCTAACTGCGGTGTTGTTTTCCTCTGGTTGCTAGGGTTGTTTTTTTGTCATCTGTTTTGCTTGGTCAAACGCTAGGTCGTTTCACCTTCCTGTAAACTTTGATCTATCTTCTTCTTTAATGCTTTTGGCAGAGCTCCTGCCTATTCATTCAAAAAAAAAAACCAGTGTGTCATACGACCATTTCGCCTTAATTTCACGTATGAGCAAAGCACTGGGCAAAACTACGAACCACGAATACAAGAATATGAGAGACCTGTCTTGTTCGCCGATCTCTGAAAAATAAAGGCCATCGGATGATGGGGTATATATATATGGACAGCCTAGAGAGAGACCAACAAACAAGATCGAGTCAGATGCAGCTAGCATTGTTCCAACTGAGAATGCACCGACCAACTGAGAATGGGGTATATATATATATATATATATGACTAGAATAAATGATTTTCAAAATTCTTCAGTTTTGAATTGATTAAAACGCCCCAATGAAAGCGACTAGATAGGCCTCTGTTGGTGGTTGGGGCAACAAAACGACAAATTGTCGGCTCGGACGGAAACGGTTTTTGTCTATATATTCCATCGAACGGGCTGACTATTTCACTGGAAACGTACGTACTGCTGAATAAAGATTGACGACAGCCGTATGCCCGTACATCAATCTCAATACACCGCTGGAACAAGAATACATAGAATATGGGGAGGTAAATTCTATTTTTTTTTAATTCTCTTTTATAACGGTGTGCTATATTTATAGCGAAAATCCTAGGGTAGTTTTGAGATTCACCCACTAAACTTTAGAGTTCGGTTATACGTCAAAGCTCTAAATTTGTATTAATTTGCATTGTTATTTTTATTAATTTTAAATATTAGTTTTAGGTTATAATTTGTATACAAATTCAACTACTAATTTTTATTCTAATATTTAGACATGTGTTTTAATTTAGAGTTCATATGAAAAATCAAATGGCTAATTTTTTTAAAAAATTATTCAATTGTTGTTATTTTTAATTGTATTTGGCATGCATTCTTTCTTTTATTTTATTTTGTATTCCAATTTTTTTATTATTTTATTGTATTTGGTATAAACTCTTTCTTTTAATTTAAGATATTATAACTCGATCCAGCTAGATGGGCTCTTTAAATAATAATATCTCATAGCTCCTATAATTTAACTTAGTCAGGGTGCCTAGTGCTTGGTGCTCAACTCTTTGCCACCCTAGTGCGGATGCGCCTTTCCTTGCTGAAGGAGGAGCCGGAGCCGGGGGACAAAGGAGGATAAACAACACCCTCTCCGGTTGGAAAAACTTGATCTAGTGCTTGCCAAGGCGTACGCCACAAATCGTCAAAATCATTACCCTTAAACAAACCCCAAAAAATACCCTGCAGAGTGGAAAAAGCTCAAAAAGGTACTAGCTAAAGCAAAAAACTCAAATAAGGTGCTCTAAGAGCATGTATAATACTAGAGATGACTGTCTATATACTCCTTCATATCGTTTATAAACAAAACTAAAGATAACTTTTACGATGATATGAATTTTGTTTCCATGGGACTCTACACTATTTTAATTATAGCATATATAGAAAAATATTTGTTATAGATAATAACTCATGCAATGGTGTTCTCTTCTACCTATGTACTATAAATTCTTGGACTTTAGTCGTCTCTTCACAAAGAAACAACTACACTCTTTCTCCTTATTCTCCCTCCCCCATGTTAGAAAAAAAATCTTATATGGCAAAACTTATAGATGGATAACATCTACTATTATACATGCTCTAATGGCATGTACAGTGGTATAGACGGTGGTTGTCTATATTATACCTCCATATTATCTATAGATATGACTAAATACAATTCATACAATGAACTGTCTATATAAGTGTCTGTAATAATCTCTCTATAATTAATCGATTGTTTATACAATAGTACACACAGTATAAAACTATCTATAAAACCATCTGTTAAATAGTAGACAACATTTTACAAATTCTATATAGCATAATTTCATAGATTCAAAGAATGCCTTTGACCTAACTCGTGTCGGAGGACGCAGCTTCAGTTGAACACTCCTGATCGATCCATTCACTCTCTATATATACACCTGAATTGAATTTGCGCTTATCGATCGCAATTAAGATTAACCAGGCGCCAGTCGATCCATCTCACTGAAAGAAAGAATACGTACTAGGTTAAGTAATTAAGTAGGTTGCTCCGCACGATCGGTCCCGATCCCAAATGGCAGCTCCTCCGGTCGACGCCGGGGGCGTCCCAGCCGCCGACCGCCGTCTGGAGCTGCGGCTCCACTTCCACGCTGCCGTGTACATGATGCTCGGTGCCTCCTTCCTCCTCCGAGCCGCCGTCCCTCAGGCCGCTGTCAGCGACGCCGTCATCGGTTTCCTGCTGTGGACGGCGGCCGTGGCGCTCGCGCTGCTCTCCTTCCACCTCCGCCGCTTCCCTGTGGCGGCCATGGCCGCGGCTCGCCTCGCGGAGGTGGCGCTCAGGGCCTTCTTCTGATCTAATTAAGCACGTTCGCACGCGTCGTATCTAATGGCGAAAGAGATCAAAAGAAGCAGCTCTACTAGCTAGCTCGATCGTGAATGAATGAATGAATTGGGTCGTTGAACGTACTGTAGTTGTGCGATGGAGCAATAAATCTGAAACAGCTGAGCATTCACCCATGGTTAGATCGATGTTGAAATCAAGCTGACTGTTTGCTATATATAAACTGCATGCAGCTTCAGTTAACTCACTCACGCTTCCATACAAGTCATGCATGCATGGATATGGTCCCACATCCTGACATTCCCTTTTCTTCCCCTCTCTCCCGATGGCTCCGAGCGACGGTGGGCTTCTACGCGGCGGCAAAGGTGCCAACGCTCCTGTTTCGCGTCAACACCGAGGCCAACTTGGCCGTTACCATTTGCAGGACGACTACTGCAAATGGTGCCGTGCACCAAGATTGAAATTTGCTGTTGCTCCGTGTTTCTACCGACAGATGAGATGCATATATTCATGATTCGTACGTCTATAACGAGCGAACAGCACAACACACTAAACGTTAAGGATCCGCGAGTATAGTTTAGGCATTAGTGAATTCAATAAAGCACTCCTCCATAAACTCGAAACACGCGGCGAGCAACTGGTCTTAAATTTAATAAAACACTTCTCAGTGGGAGTTTCAACTGAGTTTTATATATTCTCATTAAATGACATGACACATCATTATATTTGGTGACATAGCAAGGTAATTATGAAGAGAGAGATAGAGAGAGTTTTATGGGAGGTGAGAGAGTTTCATCTATATGAAACCCGAGATACACGATTACCTAGATAAAAACTGATATAACACTATTGAAAACTAGAAAATGAATTATGAAACTATACACTAGGAATGACCTTATTCGTCTCTCCGTTCAGCTGCTTCCATAAATTCCGCACGATGCAAGAGCGCAGCTCCTCATATGGTATGACGATCGTCAGATGCGGCATCAAACTGGGAAGCCGCGTCCCGGCGTCCGTCATGCATGCATGCTTGTTTTTGAGCACGTAATTAATTAGTCCAAGCTCTCACTAGCTAGCACGTATGTACAACTAGGTAGAGACGCCCTGCGAGAAAAAAAATTTGACCTGAGATTTTTGCAATCTGAATTTGCAGAACCACGGGTCTTTTTTTTGCAAAATAACTGGTGAAAAGACCTGCTCACGATTTTAATTTTTTTTAAATCTTCCTGAATGAAAGACTAGCGACCACGTCGAATTCATGGAACTACGGAGTCCTTTTTGTAAAATAACCACTGGAAGGAGCTGTTCGTGCGAGATGCACTACTACAGAACCGGCCTTCACAATCGGTCTATCACTGGCGGTTAGAGTCTTGCGCGCTTGTGCTCTAATGCCTAAGCGGTTAAGTGAGCAGCGGACGGAGGGGTCTCTAGAAGCGGTTCTTGACACGAACCCCTTCTGGAGTCCCATCTCTAGAAGCGGTTCGTGTCTAGAACCGCTTCTAGAGATATAGAAACGGTTTGAGACACGAACCGCTTCTATAGGTGGGGATCCAGAAGCGGTTCGTGTGTAGAATCGCTTGTAGAGACCCCCATCCCGCCCAGCGCATTTAAACCCCATCTTCCAACGCATTTAAACCCCATCTTCCTCCCCGAGCTCGCACAGGACAGCAGAGTGGTGGGCCGAGAGCAGTTCATGGGGGTGCTGCCAAAATTTTCAATTGAGGCTATTAGCTCCGAATTAATTGTTCCTAAGGTGAGTAACATGTTCTTGACATCCTTCTCACCTATATATTGATGTTTTTGTGCATTGGATGTTGAGAAATCATGTTTGTTCTTGTGGGAATTGTTAGTGTTTACATTGTTGGCTTATTTTTTGTTCTTAAGGTGATATATTGTTTGGTGTATGGAATAAAATGCAATAAATGTGAAAGCGATGAAAAATTACAAAGGTGGGGAAAAGGTAAGAAATAATTTTTATTTAGTAAAATTAAAATGCGGAATGATAGAAAAGGTTTGCATGAACATGTAACAATTAGTTAGTTTTATTTTAAAAAATGCGTAGGATTAGAAATAATTAGTTGGCTTTAGTTAAAAGAATCTGAGAATGATTAACAAATACAAAACTATTAGACATAGTTAGCTTTAATTAAATATTGTGATAGATGTTGTTATTATTTTTATTGGTGTAGATGAACCGGCAATGGATGTACAATGCGGACCGTCGGTCAAGAGAGTTCGAGATGGCATGAAGGAGTTTCTCGGCGTGGCGTTGCATTCTTGCCTCGAGGAAGCTTCATCGTTGTCCGTGCGTAGATTGCAAGAATGAGAAGGGCGCTCGAGCGATGGATGGTTATGAGGCATGTGATCACGAGAGGTTTCATGGCAAACTATACTGCTGGACCCACCATGGCGAAAGCAGAGGATTGACGGGAAGATGATGAAGAAGACGAAGAAGAGGAAGATAGAGCCAACAAAGATATCGGACACCACTCAATACGGGTCCGTAGAAGATCTGATCGGCGAGTTTGGCGATGATGAGCTAGATCGGATGCTCCGTGACGGAGAGAGAGAGTTCATAGAGGAAAGACAATACAAGAAGTTTGAGCATGGTAGAGGACCCGAATCGCTTTGTACCCAAAGCGTGGGCGGGGCCACAAAAAGCTGCGTACTACACTAGAACTCATGCAATGGAAGGCCACAAACGGTGTGTCAGACAAGGCATTCAATGGTTTGTTATCACTCGTAAAGAAGTTGCTTTCGGAAGGTAACACTCTACCTGAATCTACGTATGAAGCGAAGCGAGTCCTCTGCCCTTTAGGATTGCAAGTACGGAAGATACACGCATG
Organism: Guadua angustifolia; assembly: GCA_036346375.1. Taxonomy (NCBI): domain Eukaryota; kingdom Viridiplantae; phylum Streptophyta; class Magnoliopsida; order Poales; family Poaceae; genus Guadua; species Guadua angustifolia. Next base: position 90,668 of record JAYEVE010000695.1, read on the forward strand.
TCCTAACGATTGTATCCTATATCGCAATGAGTATGCTGATTTGGAGGTTTGTCCAGTGTGCGAAGAATCCCGGTATAAGGTGCGGCGTGGCGATCCAGTGAATTAGATGGGAATCGTACGAACAAGAGAACTCCAGCCAAAGTATTGTGGTATTTCCTGTGATCCCCGGTGAAGCGTCTGTTTGCTAACGAAGGTCATGCTAAGATGATGCGTTGGCATGAAGAAGAGCGTAAGGAAGACGGGATGTTTAGACACCTGCAGATGGCTCGCAGTGGAGGAAAATAGATCGGGCTTACCCGAACTTTGCAAATGAGGTCAGAAACATAAGGTTTGGGTTGAGCACCGATGGGATGAATCCTTTCGGCTAGTTGAGCAGCATCCATAGCATTTGGCCTGTGGCGCTTTGCATCTATAATATTCCTCCATGGTACGTGCATGAAGCGGAAGTACATCATGATGCCATTGTTGATCGAAGGCGAAGCAACACAGAAGCGACATCGATGTCTACCGAAACCATTGGTTGAAGACCTTGTGAAGTTGTGGGAGGATGGTGTACGGGTTTGGGATGAGTACAAAGAGAGTATTTCAACTGCGTGCATTGTTGTTTGTAACAATCAACGATTGGCTGCTCTCGTAACTGTCCGCTAAAACTGTCAAAGGGTTTAAAGCTCGCACCAGTGCATAGATGAAACAATTGCATGTACTGAAAAACTCTCGAAAGTGTGTGTACATGGGCCACCATGAGTTTCTTCCTAGCAGTCATGCTTTGAGGTGGAAAAGCGATAAATTTAGCAGGGAACAGAAATGCGTGTTAAGCCTCGGCATCGTAATGGGCGACTTGTGTTTGCTATGATAAAGGATCTGAAAGTAGTATTTGGGAAGGGTCTGGAAGCATACTGTGCGAACGAGGATGGTCATGCACCCACATGGAAGAAGAAATCAATATTTTGGGACTGCCAGTATTGGGAAGTTTTGGAGGTTCGTCACTCGCTTGACTTCATGCACATCACGAAGAATGTTTGCTTGAACTTGCTAGGCTACATAGATATGTCTGACCGTCGAAAGATACTGCAAGCTCGGAAGGACCTTGAAGACATGGAGGTGAGGAGTGACCTACATCGAAAAACAAAGAAAGGACAAAACAACTTTATCTACATCCTGCGAGCTACACTCCAAGCAAGGAAGAGAAAAAAGCATGATTGAGTGTTTGAGCAGTGTGAAGGTCCCTTACGGATACTCCTCAAATGTAAAGAGACTCGTAAACATGAAAGAGAACAAACTCCAAGGCCTAAAATCCCATGGCGCCTTGTGTTGATGACACGATTGCTCCGTAGTCGTTAGAGGTATCTTGCCAGAGTGGGTGCGGGGACAATCACAAAGCTATGTTCCTTCCTGAACGCCATTTCGCAAAAGGTTGTCGAACCAGCTAAACTGCCTAAGTTGGAGGCTGATATGGTACAAAGTTTGGTTAGCCTCGAGATGATCTTTTCTCCTGCATTCTTTGATATCATGGTTCATCTCACCGTTCACCTTGTCAAGGAGATAGGTATCCTTGGACCAGTGTATCTGCACAACATGTTCCCTTTCGAGAGGTACATGAGTGTCCTGAAGAAGTACGTCTGTAACCATTCGCGTCCGGAAGGCTGCATTGCCGAGGGCTAGTGACGGAGGAGGTGATAGAGTTTTGTGTTGATTACATGAATGATCTAAATCCTATCGGCGTCCCCATATCACGACACGAGGGGAAGCTACGGGGCAAAGGGACAATAGGAAGGCAAGCGTTGCATGCAATGATCTTGTTGCATTCAAGCAAGCATATTTCAACATTACGAAGCAATCAACTATAGTCACCCCTATGTCCTTGACACAAGAGTGTCCTACGCGCGAGTTCACGGGGAAGACAGAGAGTTGGATAACCACGAAGCACATGGATTCTTTTCGGCGGTAGCTCTGAAGTACATCCTTGAGGAAGGGTCAAGCGATAAACTATTGCAACACTTGGCGGGGACCATCACAAGAAATCGTGACATTCAAGGGTATGAGATCAATGGTTACATATTCTACACGGATCCGGGATAACAGGAGCACCAACGAGCAATGATTGTCAAGTATAGGCGCCGAACAACAATGGCGAGTTGGACACATATTATGGTTTCATAGAAAAAATATGGGAGCTCGACTATGGACCTCTGAAGGTCCCTCTATTTAAATGCCAATGGGTCAAGTGACTCCAAAGCGGTGTGAAGGTCTACAAATACGGCATGACAACCGTGGATCTCACGAAGTCGACTATAAGCGCGAACCGTTTGTTCTCGCGACGATGTGATCCAGTCTTCTATGTAATGGACATGTCAAGCAAACCTAAAAAGCGAAGGACAAGCAAAAGGTAATGCCAAGCGACATGTGGTTCTCCAAGGCAAGCGAAGGATTGTAGGAGTTGAGAACGTCACCGACGAGGAAGAGTATGGTCGGTTCGACGAGCTCTCTCCTTTTACGATTGATGTCGACATAAGCGTCTGCGTGGCGATGATGTCGATGCTCCTTACATACGTCACGATCATAACGAAGGAACAATTGTAAAGACGAAGACTTAAGATGTACTACTTGTATACAAATTATTCCATATGATCATGTTGATATGTTGATGTTTCCACTCTATGAAAAGGCGCATAAATTTTAGCATACCTAAAAAGAAAATTACAGACATACAAAGAGAAATTCAGCTTAGCATAGTTAGCTCATAAATTCCCATACAAAAACTCCAAAAGCAGTGTGAAATTTACACAACTGACATACAAGCTTTCAACAATTTGAGCACAGGTTGTCTACTGCTACTTACCTAGTACATTATATAAAAGGAGCAACATTACAATGATAGCTATATTAACTAATTTCTTTAGCATGTCCTCTACTCTTTACATCCTTTCTTCTAGCTTTTTAATACTCTTGTTGTCATCAGAAGCAGCCGGATGTGCATCTCTTTGGCTTGCAACAGGATTAAATGTTACAGCCCGTAGACCATGCTTTCTAGCGATTGGTATTACGAACCGCTTGTAGAGAGTATTTCTACAAGCGGTTGGTATCTGAACGCTTGTAGAGACCCTTCTAGCGGTTCGTAATACTAACGCTTGCATAGGACCTTTCATCTGTCGCCCATCCATGCGTTCTACAAGCGGTTAGTAATATTAACGCTTGTAGAAGTCCTCTTACAAGCGGTTAAGTAATACCAACCGCTTAGAAACTTCTCTAGCGGTTGTTATTACCAACCGCTTGTAGATGATGGGTGCCCATATAAAGTCGATACTCCCGCTCTTCCTCACACCCCAAATTTTCTAAGTCCCCGCGCTTCCTCACACCCCAAATTTTCCAAGTCTCAGTGCCGCCGCCTCCGTCGAGACCCCGCGCCGACGCCACCTCGCCGTATCCGCCACCACGCCATTGCCTCCTCTGCCACCGCTCGACGCCGCGCCGCCATTCCACCCCGGAGAACCGAGGTATAGCTGCGCACGCCCTCCTCCTCCCTCTCTAATCCCACTGCCCGCAAGGTGTTTGACGAAATGTTTGAGATGGAAATGAAGCTTGATATATGAATAAATGTAGAATACAATGTTGTTTGAGTGTCCCTCATATCAAGTGAGACAAATCATACAACTAGCTGACAATATACCTACCAGAAAAATAAAAATCGGCAGCCCAGAGGCATCCTGCCAATTCTGTATTAGCAGAAGGTAATAACATTAGTGGCTTAAATCACAGCATTGTAAGTACAAATGTCTAGCTAATACAAGTCTGAGGAGTCGAGGACCATATGTAGTTGTAAGCACAAGGTTGCATTGTATATTCGCAGGTTTCAACAGAATGTGGTTCAGGCTTGATGTTCTCATCGGAAGGGTTTTCTTCCGTGAACAAGTATGGCCTTAATGTATATATAGGGGGCAATTTCTTATATGTCACTAAAAGTTTATCTCATCCCTCATATATTACTCATTGTGTCACTGATCCACATGTCATTGACACATACATGGACTTCCCCCAAATCCCCATGGCATACAAGGAATTAATCATATATCTTACTATCCATGTAACTAGTATCGGTGGCAGACAATTTCTTGAGAATCAAAACCAAAGCTCTTTTATGGTACACTAAATTCAATATAGACCATTCATTCTTTTCGATTTAATGGATCATATTAGCTAATCTTTATCTATACTTCCTTTGGTATAGTAGTAGGAATACCCTTAACCAATCAATGGCTATATTTAAATTATACTACAGAACAAATAAGACACAAGACATTTTGGAGTCCACTTGTTGCTCCGTTTGGGTGCCATGAGGTGAAAACCGAGCCCCAAACTTTCTGATTGAAATTTCTTACTATCTGTGTTGTTTGAGTTTTGCTGATTTTTCTATAAGGAGTTTTGAGGTAACATTTGGTGGAGTTCTTCACGACTCATCGGCTCATAGGGAGAAAATTTTTCAAAATTTCTTGAGTTGCAGGAACCCACCAACCACCTGTTCAAATTGAGGACAGCTTCTAGAAATTCTGCTTTTGCTTTTCTGAAAGTGGCTTTTGTGATTTGAATTGATCTCCTTTCTAAAAGCAAGAGTTTAATTGATTCCTTCTTATTTTGGACACTAGACAACCAGAATTGTGACTTAAAAATCCTCACATATTCTATGGTACTCACCCATGCAAGCTAGGGTTACACATAGTTGTCTAGTTGTTCGAGTTTTTCACGATTTCCTTTGCGCGATCCTTTCGAGGTTTTAGTTGGAGTATTTTGAGAGAAAATTAATTTGCGACCATTCACCCTCCTCTGTTCGCCATCTCGATCCTTCAAATGCAAACACCATGCAATTCCACAGACAGGTACCTTTTTCAAGAAAGCACTACCAACATTTTAGGTGACAGAAAGACTTCCAAATTCTGGACCTCACCTTGGCTTAACGGAGCCTCTCCAAAAGATATCGCCCCACACTGTTTTCGCCTAGTTTGGAAGAGGTCAACTTGGGTCCATGATGAGCTCCAAAATAATGCATGGATCACAAAACTTAAAAAGGTAAACAACGTGACGTAGGTTCACGAATTCTTCATGTTATGGCAGGTCATCTCGCAGATTAATCTACAACACGACACTATAGACGACATTATTTGAAAATGGTCGCCTAGTTATGAATACTTGGAAAAGTCGACGTATTTGATTCAGTTTCAAAGAGCCTTCCAAGACCATACTTACAGGAAAATCTGGAAGGCTAATACAGAAAGCAAATGTAAATTCTTCACATGGTTGGTTATGTAGGACAGGGTACCCACGACGGACAGACTAGCAGCTAAGGGTTGGTCGCACTGCTATTATTGCCCTCTGTGCGGTGCAGAGGCCGAATCGGCAGTACACCTACTACTTGCCTGTCTCTTTACTAAACAGATGTGGAGAAAGGTTTTTCAGTGGTTATGTATAGACCCTCCGATCCCCCAACGAGAGACAAAGGCTTCGCATTGGTGGAATCTAGTTCGGGAAAAGGTATCTCATCACGTCCGCAAGCAAGTAGATGGTGTCCTTATCTACACGTTCTAGAATTTATAGAAGGAGAGGAATGCAAAATTTTTTAATTCTTTGTACCAGTCTCTCCAGCCCATTTTCTCCGGTCCATTTTCTATAGCATCACACATGACGTCTCTACTCGAAGCTTGGCATATCACAGTGGGTCGCAAAATCAGCAATAGGCTCACACTAAGGGCCTGTTTGGTAGAGCTCCAGATTCCAGCTTTTCCTGAAATCTGAAACTTATAAGCTAAAATAAAGTGAGTTAAGTTTATATTTTTAGTCTAAAATGTAAACAAGATGATCCATCTAAACACTCTTAATGTACTCACAGCTCCAGCTTCATGAATCTGGTGAAGCTAAAATTTTCAGCTTCACCAGATTCTCAGAATCTGGAGAAGCTGAATCTCTGCCAAACAGGCCCTAACTAAAACATCTAGCAGGTGGACCCCAAGAAGAGGTGCAAGGCCGCACGTTTCCCTTTCGGATGCATCATCGCCAAAGCCATTTGGGGCTAAACAATCTTCGGGTGCTCATGAATGAACGGCAAAGCGAAGGAGTAGGCCCAAAAGCTCTACGCGCTAGCAGTACAGAGAGTACAGTTGTAGAGTGGTTTTAATCTTTGCCGATCCTTTTCTTTTCCTTGTCTTTTGCTTCTTAACCTTTTGTTATTGTCCAATTGTGCATCACAGGATTCTTACTACGGATAAGCTTGCAGCTAGGGGATAATCACATTCTACATCCTGCGCTCTATGAGAAATGACACCTGAAATGGCCTGTCATTTGCTCCTACTTTGTCCCTTCGCTCAACAGGTCTGGCAGGAGGTTTTTCATTTCTTGCAGATCAGTCCCCCGGCTCCTCAAACCCACATAGCTCCTTGCGGCGTAGACGGATGGTGGCAGGTAGTCAAGGCTTCTACTAATAGGCAGCAACAAAAGGAAGTAGACGGAATTGTGCTGTATATCTTTTGGAACCTGAGGAAAGAAAGAAACAACAAGATTTTCAATAGTTCTTTCCACACACCGAATCAACTGTTCAGACCATTGCACAAGACATTGCCAACCGCAAAATTGCTTGCGCTCGTGGTGCTCCACAAATTTTATGACTGTTCGACTCCCGTAAATCTTTGTTGGTCTATTGTCAGCGTGTTTCCCGTCACCTCTATTGTTTCTGACCCTCATACCTCTAAATAATTGCCGCTCTCTCTATTTACCATCAACTCTATGTATCTTGACTATTATTAGGTTTGCCTCTCTTAATACATAATAGAGCTCCTGCCCTTCCATTAAAGAAAATTGTGTATCACACTCTCTTTCTATCCTACTTTAATGAATGGCAGAGCTTCTGCCCATATTTTTAAAAAACTCGTCTTAGCTCCAGATATACACCTCTTCAAGAGAGTGCCGATCCTAATGATCCGTGACTAGTATAGTGCTGAATTTGGATTAAGCCATTTCCATTGGCCATGACAGTGTGCATACCTCCTTAACAATGGCGGCCACAGATCTCAAGAAAGAACCAATGGAAGCCACTCGATCTGTCCATCAGAGATAGATTACTGCAATATATTTGTATACTGCATTGAACTCTATTAAATAGAGATCCATGAAAATAGTTACGAAGGAAAAGGCTGCTCACAGGGGAATTTGCTCTATCACCTGTGAGCAAATTCAACTGCTCTTTCTTTCCCGATTTGGTTTTAGTTAAATAATGCCGACCCCTAGGGCCCATGGTAGCCCATTTTGACGTACACTTATATACGAATTATACACTCCAATATGGAACACACGAAAATATTGCTAGGGAATGCATAGTTTCTAGAATATTTTGTAAATACCTTTATATAAACACATAAAAAGGAGTATGTCTAAAAATATATACATACCACCTCTGAAGAAAATGTAAATACCATCTAGCTAGTCTTATATACTCGTATACTACACGTATATACCTTTCGTTGCACAAGATACTCCATACGTTGTGAAATACGGCATAGGGAGTAACTACTCCTAGGAGTAGAAAAGTGTTTTCATATTGTCGACGATCGGAATCGTCAACCGCAAGAAATGAAACGGGGGGTTAGTGAAGACTAGGACCCGAATAGAGCTTGGCTCAAGCGCAAGAAAGGATCCGAAGCGCTGAAGGTCGAAGCTAGACGATAACGAGCGTGAGACGAAGTTTTAGACTGGTTCGAGCCCCTGAGAAGGTAATAGCTCTACTCCAGTTGCCTTGCGGCGGTCTTTGTTGTTTTCGTGTACAGAAGTGTGTTACAGCTCAAGCTTATCAATGGCTATGTCTAATGCTCGAGCTCTCTGTCCCTTCTCTCAGGCTGCAACTGGCATTATATCCTCCCCGTCTGCAACGGGCGGGAGATATTCCCGGATCGTGGCCTTCATGCACGTTGTGGACTGGTCAGCAACCGCTCCGGACTTGATGCGCACGCCTGCTTCCCCCCCACGATCCGGATCTTAGCAACCGTAAGTCAAATGCACGTTCCAAAACCAAAGGGGGAACTGCGGGCACGATCAAGAGCCGACCCGAGCTCGAGGTCGTGCGGACGCCGTGCTCGAGGGCGCACGCGCTCTTGGTCGCGCGCCTTGATGCATGTCCAGGTCGTGGTCGGAGCCTCCCGAGCCTGGGAGCCGACCTTGCGCTGACCGGCCAAGGGTTGTCCCAGCCCTCGTCAGCTAGCCCCCGAGGCTCTAGGTCGAAGAGAGAACCTGAAACGACCTCGAGCCTCACCTTGCGAGCTCAAGAAGCAATCTTCTGTGGGACCCGATCCCTTGGCCGAGGTCGGGCGGAGACCACGAAGTGAAACCTTCGGCCTCGACACCTGGCAACCCTTGATCTTCACGATGACGGTACGGATCTGAGCAGTGGCGAGACATCTGGGCGCCTCGAGTCCATGACCCAGCCTTAATCGCACCGTCAAATCGCGGTTGGCACGCCTTTTTAGATGTTGTGGACTGGGTTTATTGGCGACGCACTCCACGAACCCGAGCCCCACAGCAACCGCCAAAAGAACTCTTGATCTTGCACTTCGTCTTCCAAGCCTTCGTCCCCGAGCGAAACTCCCCCTCGCTCTTCGACCAAGCCCGCCGCTGCCGCCATGGCCAAGCTGGGAAGGAGCACTCTGACGCTAGCGAGGATGAAGGAACTCGAGTCGCTGGGGCTGATTGACCCGGTGACGTGGCGTTTGCCGGGAGGCGAGATCGAGCCACAGCCCCGGGATGATGAAATAAATGCGCTTGAGCACCTCGCCCTCTTTGGCCTGCGGGCGCCGGAGAGCGAGTTCGTCGCGACGGTCCTTGCCCGCTGCGGAATCGAGCTTATCAACCTGGTGCCAAACTCCATCCTTGTTCTCTCCATCTTCTCCCATCTGTGCGAGGGGTTCCTAGGGATTCATCCCACCCCCTCGCTTTTCTTCCGGTACTTCAGCCTCTTCCGCTCCGGGAAGGACCCCGTGGTCGGGTGCCTCTACTTCCGGCAGCGGTCCGGGCTCAAGTGGTCCTTCCCCAAGCTCCAAACTCGGGATTCCCTCGGCCCATGGTCCGAGCGGTGGTTCTACCTGAAAAGGGGAACTTCGCACGCGGTTGGTGTCTGAGGGCCCCCATTGCCGGGAAGAAGGAGACCCCGGAGGCGGACGACCTCGAAGCCGACGAGGAAGCCATCGCCATGATACACATCTGCGCCGTGCGCGGCCTCACTAGGCAGGCGATCGCCAACGATTTCCTGCGGAATCGGGTGTCTCCCCTGCGGCGCAGGATGCATCCGTTCTTCGAGATCCAGGGGCGCGTCGACCCGACCCGCGAGGGAACGTCCGGTAGGTCTTCTTGCTCCGAGGCTTGCTCGAGCCTGTCCTTTAATCTTTTCCTGATGGTCGTTTCCATTGCAGCGCCGAAGGAGTCCTGGGTTGCCGCCAGGATGAGTGAGATGTTCGGGAAGGCGGCGTTCGACTATACCATCGACGACCCCGTCCCGAAGAATGTGCTCCGTCGGAAGGCCGAGGTAAGCCGGCCTGACCAAGCCCCCAACTCGAGTGCCCACGAAGCCTTTCCTGAACCTTGCATGCTCGCAGACCATCAGGAGCTGCTCGAGACAGCCAGGAGGATGCTCCCACTGCCCGGCAGGGGCAAGGGCAAGAAGGGGAAGAGGAAGTCCCCTCCTGCCGGAACAAGTCGCCAGGAGGCGAAGAAACCCCACGTTGAGTGGGGTGATCGTGCCACGGTAAGGATTCCCATGGCCAAGCCCCCTTGCCCATGCCCGGGTCTTTGTTTGCTTGACATGCTCTTACCTTTGCAGGAGCAGAGCGCGACGGGCGCCGCCAAGACCTCGAGCCCCAGTGGCTCAGGCGTCGAGACTCGGGCCCCAGACCGCCGCCGCAGATGGCGTGTGCCGTAGCGTGGCGAGGCCCAGTGGCGGGAGCGCAGCAGCGAGTGCCCCGCAGCGCCCGGGCGACAGGACCTACGACGGCCCTCGACCAGGCGGAGGCTGGTGACTCAGGTAAGGTCTTAGTCTTTCTTGCTTGCCCTTATACGTGATTTTCGGCTTAACTTCGCTCTTGGTCGCGAGCCTCGGCGCAAGCTCAAACTTGCCCATTTTGACAATGGCTGTTGTCCAGGGTGAGTCCGAGTCTGAGGAGGAGACGGACTCCTACGTGCTGGCCCCACGCCGCACCTCGGGCCGGACGCGCCTTCCTTCCGAGCCCCCGAGCCTGGCCCCGGTCGGCGAGTTCGACCAAGGGCTCGACGACTCGGACGGGGGGGGGGGGACCAGCCCGCGACCAGCGAGGACTACGACACCGGCGAGATAGACGCGGCTGCCGTCGCCGATCCCCCCAAGGCCGACGTGGAGGAAGGCTCCCAGGGCGTCTTGGTCGCGACCGTGGAGTCACCCCAGGTTCGCCCGACCACGGTGGCAGAGAGCGCCGAGGTCGTGGCGCCACCGGTCGCCGGAGATGGCAGTGCCACGGTCGCGCCCCAGGTTTGCCCGGCCGAGGTCGCGCCTGGTGCCAAGGCCGCGGCTCCCCAGGCCTTGGAGGCCGACCGTGCCACGGAAGGGCACACGGTGGATCCGGCCGCCGCTCCTGTCGCGCCGGAGGCAAGTGGAGCCCTGACCTCGCCGGCCGAGTCCAGCATTGACGCCGCGCCCGCCCCTGATAGCATCTAGGCCCCCTCAATTCCTGATTTTATATTGTTCATTGGTTTTGGTGTTGATGACCAAGTTAATAATACTCTCATATACTGAAATCTTGGATGGAACATGTTGGACAACCAAGGCTAAGGTGTTTTTAAATTGATAGTTTCAGACTTGGGAGTTTGATCAAGTCAAGTAGTTAGGATCTTCATTACTGTCAGCTGTACTATCAAGAGGGACTTAGCACAAGTTGGTACTTTGGTTCATTAGGTAAACAAAAGTCTAGGCAACTTGGAGTTAAATCCTTTGTGTTATCAAATTCTTTAATCAAAATTGATCAAATATTGTTTTGACAAAATTCCTTGCATTTCAACAGACCAAAAATCTATGTTTTCACTCTTTAAAGTCTGTTGCAATCATCTGTGATAGTTTCAGCACATCTTCTCCAACCCATCTATGACGGACCGAACTTTCGGTCCAAGCATACAATAACCGGCTAAGGCAAAAGTCTCGAACCATACAACTATGACGGACCGATCTTTCGGTCCGCATACCTACTACTACTGTGAAAGTTAGAAACTTCTCCATTGCCCATCTATAGACGGACCTAACTCTTGGTCCGGCATAAATGCTTTCATAAGCCTTTGTTATTTCAGATATCAGAGATGCATAAATTAAACTCTTTTGAAATATTCAATCTTATTTAAAAGAAAAAATATAATACATATATCATCTCACTATTTAGAAATTATTGTCTCAAAAAGGCTTCTAGACCGAAAATAAATTTCAATATAGTGTGTCTAAAAGTCTTTGCTCAAAAACAATCTTTAGTCACTGATCATGACAAAAGTCATCTTTGTCAGGCTATGTCTATGACGGACCAATTTTTCAGTCCGACATATACATGGATCTCCTTGTCTCTGACGGACCAAACATTGGTGACTTGCTGTCTATAGCGGACCAATTTTGATCCGCCATACACATGAATCTCCTTGTTTCGACGGACCAAACTTTTATGTCTTGCCTATCTATGACGGATGAACTTTCGATCCGCCATGAACTATCTTGAGTTTGGTCCGTGATACACTTGATCGATGTCGCTAAAATTATTTTTGGTCATTTGTAGCGTGTTTTAACTCAAATTTGACATTACGACCGTTACAGCAGTCCTTTGTGGTAGGTACAACTTGACTATATTCATCAGAATTGAGTATATAAACATTGCCTGAAGCCATCTACCATAGTTTTTATGAACTCCTTCACATTTTAGCATTCAAAGCTCTCTCATTCCTAGTAAGGAGTTGGTTTTTCACTTTCAGATTAAAAATTCTGTTTCCTTCCAAGTGTTTAACTCCAAGTGTGTCTAGCTGCGTGATTTAAAGTGTGAACCAAGAGACAGAACTTGTGAAAAGTTTATTACTCTTGGATCATTGTGATCCTAGACAGCTTGGAGGAAGTGGAAGAGTTAGACCTGTCCAGAAGGAGGTTGTGGAAGGCTACTCTTATTGTGAAAGGTCTGGAGCTCACCTCACTAGAGTGGTGAAAGAGCTACCCCGAGTGTGATCCCTAGCTCTGCGACTAGGCGTGGGAGAAGCAATACTTGAGAGAAGTGCTTCAACGAGGGCAGGAGGAGTGCTCTGAACCTCGGGATAATTCTTCTCTCTCATCTTTTATTATTGTTACCTGTTTTTGCTTTCGCTGTTATTGGTGTATTTAATCATTTGTTGTTCAGCCTGTAGTATCAGGAAATAGGTTAACTGTGATTAAAATTTAAAAATTAAAAGATTGCCTATTCACCCCCCCTCTAGGCCATCTCGTTCCTTCAGCCCCGGGTGAATTGAACCCACGGTGGCGAACTCAGTCTGCAGGGAGATCAAGGTCTTAGCCCAGCGGCGCGTGGCGGCATCGAGGTCGGCCCACAGTCTTGCCCGAGAGATTTCTCGTACGTGCATCGCCGACCACGAGGAGTACACCCACAACCGAGAACCGCCCGCGCGGTAAGAGCCCCTGCGCACTTCACGGTAGGTTGGCAGAAACCCCTTGTTTCTGTTCTCACCTTGGGCCACCCTTCCTGTCGTGAAGGCGGTCAACAACGTCTCCCAAGGGCTACTGGGCCTTCAAGAGCACACGGACGTGCTGAGGGGCCTCCTGAACTTGGTGGAGACGCGGGAGGCTGAGCGCTCCAGGCTCATCGAGACCATCGAGGTCGACTAGGCGAACTCGAGTGAAGACCAGGAGCTTGCGACCTTGCCGGACGATGAGGCGGGAGGTAGCCCATGCGCCGAAGCTCGAGCGAGCCGGGGCCTCCGCGAGCATGGCTTCAAGGCCGTGGAGCAAGAGCTGTGATCGGCCAAGGCGCTTCGAGACCGTGCATGCCAAGGTCGGCGTTGGAGAAGGCTGCGCGAGCGGCGTCTTCCTCGGCGAAGGCATCCCGGGCTCGAGGCCAAGATCTTGGACTGGAAGAAGCTTGGGCGCCTAACGAGGCACTTCAAACCGAGCAGGCCAAGGTCGAGGCGTTGGAGAAGTCTACACATGAACAAGCGCCTCCCCTGAGGCGTCCCGAGCTCGAGGCCAAAATCACGGAGCTCGAGAGAAGCGTGAGCGAGCAATAGAAGCGGCGAGGCGCCATGGCCCAGCTCAAGGCGAGCGTCGCCCGAGCATGAGCGCCTCAAGGAAGCCCTCAAGCTGAGAAGCGAGCTTTCGACCTTGAGGGCCAAGGTCGCCGAGCTCGAGCAGGAGAAGCTTGACCACGAGATGGCCGATCTGTAAAGAAAAATGACTAGCATAGAACTCTAATGGAGTAACATGTATTTAGGGAGACAACAAACTCTTTTTGCGTCAATCCAGTTAGTCGAGGATCCGCGGCGTATGTCTTTTCCGCCTTTGGTAGCACTCATAGGTTGTTTGCCGGCTATCTGCCCTTATCCAGCCCCTGTTGGGTCCAAGGTCGAGCAACGTCGGCCTTGGGCGCAAGACTTAGACGTGAGCAAACGACCACGACCTGCAGAGTGAAGAAAAGGTCCAGAGAGATAGTAAACGGGACACAAGGTAGCGAGCACGAATCACGACCAGACTAACACCGAATCACGACCACGACCTGCGCATTGCTCGATGATCAAAGCCGCGAGGCGTGCGGTCCGAGCCCGGACACAGGGAAGAGCTGGAGTGCGAAGAGATTTCGGCTTACGAGTAGCTCGACCACTAGGGGTGAACACGAAGCTCGCGACGCTTAGACCAAGAACGAGAGCGCTGGGCACGGAGGTCGTGCTCGAAGAAAAAGTCACGGGCAATAATGGCATTGCAGTCATACGTAGAAAAGATATAAATGGCGAGAATGAAAGAACAACTTTTATTGAAATTTAAGGTAAAGAGGTTTACACATAAAACTTTCGAAGCTGATCTATATTCCACGAGTTAGAGAGCTCTCTGCCATCGGGCATCGCTAGCGGTAAGCCCGTGCGATCTGTTGAAAGCGACTCTGTGGGGCCCTCCACCGTGGGGATAACTTGTTGGCATTGGGCGATTACCTAAACCCGTCTCGGGCTAAGTCCCCAACAAAGAGCTCCTAGGTAAATGTCTAAGCCAGAGACACATGTCTGCGAAGAGCTTGCGGTAATCGTTGATCGTAGCGATGCACGGCACCTTACTTCTTCTGCGAGGGCAAGGTCGAGGCCGTCGCGCTCGAAATCAACTGGTCGACCAAAGGCGACCTGGCGAGCCAGCGTAACCTCGGGAGGCGGGGCGGCCACATGCGAACACGGTTTGGAAGGTGTGGACCACTGTGGCTCGGCTTGCGGTGTAATGCGAATGGACCATAAGGCGGTGGGAAGTTCGTCCACCGAGGTCTGTCGTGGCGTTCGAGCTCATCCGTGACTCGTTTCTTGGCATACTGGGCGATTTGCGGTTGGCGCGTTCCGCCGCTCCGTTGCTCTAGGGGTGGCGGCGAGGCGAAGCACACTTTGATGCGAGGTCCTCGCAAAATTCTGGAACAACTCCTTTGTAAGCCGAGTACCGTTGTCGGTGATAATTCTGCATGGAACCCGTGCACGGTGACCACGAACAAGCGAAAAAGCGGACCTTGCGGCGGTGATGGTCGAGACGGCTCGACCTCAATCCACTTGGTGAAAGTGTCAACAGACAACAAACGGAACTTCTTACCCCCGCCGCTTTGAGAAAGGGCGAGGATATCCGGCCCCAAGTCGAAACGGCGGTGGCGGGATGGTGCGGAAGCGTATCTTGGTGATCGATTCTGGCGTGGGCGGCATGCTCGGTGAAATGCAGACGATGTCGCGGAGCATCTGAAGCGTACCAAGGCCAATAATACCCATGCGGAAGGCCTTGTCGACAATAAATCCCTGTAGGAAGAGTCGCTCCACGAGAACTGAGTGTATGTCATTAACAGTATTTACCTTCCTCGTAGAGCGCCGCGTCGGGATGCCGAGCGTTCGCCGGTGAGCGCCCGCCAGCGAGCATGTATAGACTTGCGGTGCTTGATCTGCTCCTCCGGCGAAGTCGGGCGGTGAGGTCGCCCTAGCGAGAAATTATAGATCGGTTCGGCCCGGGAGGTATCGTTCCACCGCGTGAGCAAGACCTCCTAGTCGGAGATCGAGGGCTGCCGGTGTCTCGAGGATGACATCGGGCGGGAGCTCGTCGTCGGAAGAACCGAGCTTGAGAGGAAGTCGGCCTGAGTTATCCTTCTGGTATGTGCACGAGCTCCGAGTTCGGAACCACTTCTCCATCTTGCGCACTTGGCCGGTACTTTGGCATCGAGTCTCCGAAACCTGGTACTCCTTGTTGTCTTGATTGACGACAGTGAGAGTCGCCTTGACGACAAGCGTTATCGCCCGTGCTTTGCATGCTCGGAGGCCCGCCAGGAGAGCCTCATATTCTGCCATATTGTTGGTCGCTGGAAACCCAAAACGAACAACGTACCTCAGGTGGTCGCCTCGCGGGGTGAGAATGAGGATTCCAGCCCCCGAGCGCTGGAAGGACCTCGAGCCGTCGAAGAACATGGTCCAGGGCTTTTCCTCCTCGACCGCGGGCTCAGGCGCGGGTTGGGATGTCTGCTCGACCACGAAGTCGGCAAGCACCTGCGACTTGATGGCCGTCCGTGCTACGACCTGGACGTCGAAGGCCGCTAGCTCTATAGCCCACTTGGCGATCCGCCCGCCTCCCTCTGGGTTCGCAAAATGTCCCCGAGCGGAAAATTGCTCGGGACGACCACGGAGTGCGCTTGGAAATAATGGCGAAGCTTGCGCGAAGCCATGAGGAAGCGTCAACGGTTTTCATACTGCGGGTAGCGCTCCTTTGGGCCGTGCAAGACTTCACTGGCATAATAGATTGGGTGCTCTTTGGGATCCTTTCGGCCACCAGGACCAGCAGCGGCTGGGTGGTGGCAGCGAGTAAGCGATAGCTTCTCGGCCAATTTGCGGGGTCGTAAGTAGGGGTGGGGCTGACAGGTATACCTTTAATTCGTCAAAAATCTGCTGCGCCTCAAGGTCCTCGAAACTCCCCTTGCGTAGAACTTCGAAAGAAGCGGAAGCCGCTTCGCCAAGCCTCGAGATGAACTCTTGAGGCGGCCATGCGGCGGTGAGGCTCTGCACTGCTTGGCCAGGGTCAGGCGTCATCTTCTCAATCGCCTCGATCTTCTCGGGTTGAACCAACCCCGAGCCCCGATCATGTAGACACCTTGCCGTCTGCGGCGCGAACCGCACTTCTCGGGATTGAGCTTGATCTTGTGCTGTTCGAGTTAGCGAAGGTTTTCGCGAGGTCCGAGCGTGGTCGCCCGAGAGGGCTCTTGGCGACAATGTCGTCACGTGAACCTCAAGGTTCCGCCCGTCGAGGCGAACGTCTTAGTCATCGGGAAAACGTGGCTCCGGCATTACGCGGACCAAATGACATGGTCATGTAGCGATGAGGTGCCGAGCGGCGTGATGAAACCGTCTTGCTCTCGTCGCCGGCGCTAAGCGATCTGGTGGTACCCGACTAAGCGTCGAGCTTAGCATCTTGGCGTTGGCGGTGGAGTCAACGATCTGGTCGATGCGTGGGAGCGGAAAGTTGTCCTTCGGGCAGGTCGAGTTCAACCCCGTGTGGTCCACGCACATCCTCCATTTCCCGCCTTTCTTCTGGACGATGACCGGGTTTGCCAACCATTCGGAGTAGTCGACCTCGCGAATGAACCCGGCCTTCAGGAGCTTGTCTAGGTTCTCCTTGATAATCGTGACCTTCTCCGGAGAGAAGCGGCGCAGCTTCTGCCGCACGGGGCGGCAGTCCGGCCTGACCTGCAACTTGTGCTCGATCACCTTCCTCGGGACGCCGGGCATGTCCGCGGGCTCCCAGGCGAATATGCCCTTGTTGGCGCGGAGAAAGGTGATGAGCTCGAGTTCCTATTTGGAACTCAGCTCGGCCGATACATGGGCCTTTTGGTGGGTTGTTCTCCTCGGTAACCGGACCTTCGTTGCCCATTGGCTGGATCGCCGCCTTTCGACGGGCGCTCTTCTCCGTCGTCTCCGGGCCCCGCTCGGGCAGCACGCCGGCAAGGGCCAGAGCCTTGGTCTCGCACCGCCGTCGCCGCCGCGAGTCGTCTCGCCGCGGTTATGATGCGCTGGGACGAGCAACTTCATGCCGATGACCAAAATGGTTGGCGCCATGAACTTGATCGAGGCGGGCCGTCAGAGATGGTGTTGCACGGAGGTCCCCTCGACCACCTCGAAGGTGATCAGCTCCGTACGGAAGTTGGCCAAGTCGCCGAAGGTGACGGGAAAGGCCACCTATCCCAGAGGGGTGGTCGAGCTTCCGGGAACGATCCCGAAGAAGGGGACGGCGACATTCTTGATCTTGACCGGGAATCGCATCGGTCAAGCGCTCCGGCTGCGGCGGAGTTAAGGGCGCCGCCATCGACTATGACACGACCGACCGCGGTGTTGCTGATGGTCGGGGTCACGACCAGGGCATTTTCAGATCTCGGGCCATACCTTGGAGCGTGTCCTCCGGAGAGAAGGTGATGGTGGCCCCAGCCCATTTGCAGGGCTGCTCGACGGGCTTCCCGGCGGCGACCTGGTAGATGGTCCGCGTGGCAGCCTTGAGTTCCCGCCGGGACTGGTAAGCCGACGAGCCGCCGAAGATTACGTCAATGCGGCGCTCCCCCTGCTGGAACTCCAGGTCGAGGTCGTCATGGTCCGTGCCAGCGTTCACCTTGTCTGGCTGGTCGTCTTTCGGCAGCACGGGCATTTCCTCCCGACCATCATAAAAAGCCTCTAGCTTGGCTTGTCAAGCCCTGCAAGAGCGCAGGTCGTGGCCTGCTGCCCGATGGAACAGGCAGAACTTCGACTCATCGTACCCCGGGCGCACCTCGGCCCCTGCGGCGAGACTTCGGCTTCGGGGGCCAGACCATCGGCCCTCCTGCTGAGGCGATCCCAGGCTGGCGGTCGAGGCCGCCCCTGGCGAGGCCGAGCTCCCTCCCGAGCCTGACCTCGAACTTCGAGGACCTCTCGCTGGCCGTCCGCTGAAACGACCACTCGCGGCAGCCTGCTGCCGTTCCTGCGGTCGCGCTTCCGCTTCTTAGGAGCGGCGCCGTGGTCGGCGCCCCTGAAGTTAGATGGGCCGGCCTCTGTGGGGTTCAGACCAAGCTTACCTTGGTCGTAATCCTGCTTCCAGCGGACGGCGTCGTCCGCGTTCGCATATCGCTCCGCCATACGGAAGAGCACATTACTGCGAGCCACGAAGCGATCTCGGTCCTCGGTAAAGGCGCCGTCGCATGACGCCGAACTTGAAAGCCTTTATGGCGGCCGTCCGGAGATGCTCGGAATCGATTACAGTGCGGATGAATCGCCGCACGAAGTCTCAGAGCGGCTCGCTCTTGCCCTGGATGACGCGATCCAGGTCTTTCTCCCTCCCAGGCCGCTCGTAACAACTCTGAAAGTTGGAGCGGAGGGCGCTCTAGACTTGGTGCCACGACCTAAAGGAACCAGGCTTCTGGTTGAAGAGCCAGGTCCGCGCGACCCCATCCAGCACGGTCGGGAGGTAATTGGCCATGACGAGCTCGTTGCCTCCGGCCGCCAGGATGGCGGTCGAGTAGATGGACAGGAACTCATCTGGGTTCTTGGTCCCATCGAAGCGCTTGATCAACGCCGCTTGAGCAAAGTGGCGGCCTGTGATGAAGGTCGTCGGAATATGCTTGCATGTGCCGTGGCCGGAGACGGTCTTGGCAGGAGTGATCGTTTGCGACCAAGTCCCTTCTTTGCCGGACTGAGTCGAGACTCCTGGCGGTCCGACTGTGGTGAGAACGACTAGAGGCGCCGAGCACGGAATCACACAGGAGGTAGCGCAGCGATCTGGACCTGCGGCGCCTGGGCGGAACATCCGGGGAGGGGCCCCTCGAATCTCCGCTGGCCGAAGCGGAGCTTGTGAAGCTTTAACTCGTGTCGGACCTGCTCGGTTTGGAGTCTGCGGGACAGCGTCGGCCGGCCCCGAGATTCTTCTTGGCGAAGGTGCCCCCTGTGCGGCGACGTCCGTGGTCTTGTGGTGATGGTGCGGCGAGTTGCCATCACTTCTCAGGGAGTGGGACCCCGAGTGATGGCTTTGGTGCTGCAGAGGTATGACCTCGGTCGCAGCCCGGTCGAGCTCCTCAGCTAGGGCTCGACTAAAAAGTTCCGACTTCACCCTATCGGGTTGACCATGACGAGGCGATATGTGGCGTTCTCCGGAGGAAGCAGGATTCGGACGACGTGCGGCCTTCTCCTGGTGCTCCCACCGGAGGGCAGTTATAGCTTGGTTGATGGCGACATGCACCATCCGGAGAGCGTCCTCAGGGGTCTGCGGATCACGACCATCCACAGCGGCTCCCGCGCCCTGGCTGTCTGCCATCAAGATGTGCCGCTCGAGTGGCGGTGGCGAAACAACGAGGAGCCTTGGTCGGTCGCGCCAGCTCCCATGCTCGTGGAACGCCCGTCGACGAAGCACGCCATGTTCTCGAAGTCTTGAGATGTCCCTGCGAATGAGCAAAGCCAATCGGGCCCCACGGTGGGCGCCAGCTGTCGACGATCGGAATCGCCAACCGCAAGAAATGAAACGGGGGGTTAGTGAAGACCAGGGCCCGAATAGAGCTTGGCTCAAGCGCGAGAAGGGATCCAAAGCGCCGAAGGTCGAAGCTAGGCGATATGGCGTGAGGCGAAGTTTTAGGCGGTTCGAGCCTGAGAAGGTAATAGCTCTACTCCAGTTGCCTTGCGGTGGTGGTCTTTATTGTTTTCGTGTACAGAAGTGTGTTACAGCTCAAACTTATCAATGGCTATGTCTAATGCTCGAGCTCTGTGTCTTTTCTCAGGCTGCACCTGGCATTATATCCTCCCCTTTGCGGCGGAGATATTCGGATCGTGGCCTTCATGCGTTGTGGGTGAGGTAAATAACCGCTCCGGACTTGATGCGCACGCCTGCTTCCCCCCCACGATCCGGATCTTAGCAACCGTAAGTCAAATGCACGTTCCGAAACCAAAGGGGGAACTGCGGGCACGATCAAGAGCCGACCCGAGCTCGAGGTCGTCGCAGACGCCGTCTTTCGGCGCCGCAGCGCTCTTGGTCGCTAGCGCCTTGATGCATGCCAGGTCGTGGTCGGACCTCCCGAGCACAGGAGCCGACCTTGTTGACCGGCCAAGGGTTGTCCCAGCCCTCGTCACACACACACACACACACACACATATATATATAGTCTACGTACCAACCAATTAACATAGACTGACCGAGTCATTCAATACTTCGAGCAGAGCAAGTGTCTTCCAACTAGTAAATGACTAATAAATACTTGTTCTTGTTTGTATAGAAATCTTTCTTTTTTGATTAAGCCATAACTTTAAAATGAGATTGATTTTGGTCTTCAAATTTTATAAAATCTCACATCCTCTATATACGGTAATTTTTATGGATTTTGAAAACACTAGATATGTTGCCTTTTACTATTTAAACAAATAATATGTTACTAGCTATTACACAAGATGTTACTATACTAAAATAAATTATACAAATAGAACTAAATTCTTGTTCGATAGTTTACTTTATTTTAGTATAATAATATCTTGTGTAATAGCGATAACGTGTTATTTTCTAAATAATGTGACAATATATCATATGTAAACCACTCTAATGTTTGAAATTCATAAAAAATGTCAAAGACTGTAGCGGATATGGTATGCAATAGTATATTGCTTGCCCATGACAGTTGTTATCGCAGGCAAGATAACCAAGCACCACATGGTCTTATACTGTTTCCTCAATAATAAATTTCCTTAAGTGAGGCTTGACGCGCTGCCTGTGCAATAGTACCAACATTGTCTTACCTCTGCTTCAGTACTCTGCGGGGATTATCTGAGTGGATCTTTTGTTTTACAAGCTATCGACATGGTTGCTGCTTTTGATGCTATCGTACGTTGTTTCCCCTGGCAACCATCTATATTTTGTTGTGCAGGCTGTGGCCAGTTGTGTTATGCCTAGCCCCCCCAAAAAAATCATAATTATATAGCAAGCCCTTATGCTTTGCTCTGTACTAACTTTTTTGAATGAAACGTAGGAGCTCTGCCATGCATTAAAATAGAGGCAGAAAAGTGACATAAACATTTGGTTCAAATTCAGGTCGGATTGATTAAAAAGAAAGTGAGAACTGCCGGATGAGGCAAAGTCCAAGGCCTAACCCGAGGTGGGGTAACCCAGCAACAACAAGCACCTATGAAGGACTAGAAAGCCTAATTGGACAATGGTGGTGCAGCGCTACCAAGGTTGGGTGGCCACCGCGATCCTTCGACTCTGAATGTCGTCGATCACGGCGTTAGCAATGGAGTCCACGGTTTGATACTGGTTATTGAAAATCCTGTTGTTCTTTTCCTTCCAAAGATTCCATATGACATACATAAAAGTGCCATCCACCTGCTTACGCTGTTGGCGGCCAACTGCGCAGCGGACTGATCGCCACCAAGCCGCAATATCTACAGGAACCAACGCTGGTTGTACTAACTAGCACAGAGCTATTTCCTCTCCTAATGAAACCCTTCGCTTCCCCTATCGTACAAGACATCTGATAAGTAGTTTGTATAGAAATATATTTAGTCTGTCATGCTCGGCACGTGTGAACTACTATTATAGGATTAAATCCATATAATCGTACCAAGCTATCCTTCTGTTTTTCTCTTTATGTTACATTTTCTCTTTAAGAAATTGTCCATTCAAGTCATAGACTACTCCTATCAGGACAAAAACAGATGGGCAACATGCTTGCCGCTCACGCTGCTTCTAGCCAGGGTGATCCGGTGGCGAAAGTAGATCTTATACACCAGAGATACGAGATCTATAATTCTGTTCTCTGCATAACACTCACGGGTGAATGCATATGCGTGTCAACCGTCAGAAAATACCTACACTACTGCTTCTTTCGCCCAAATGTAGCAGACCGACACATAGATTGGTTTATATTTCCAAAAAACATCAGTGAGATGTCATTACATAGAAACTGATTACTCTGTCCACCTATACTTACGCTCTTTATCCATACCATAACATTATATAAAAATGCATTACCTGCTTGTGTAGCATCATGAAACATTAATTATTTGATGAAGACGCATCCAAGTGTCGCCACATGGCACCGCTCGCTTCAAAAAACTTTTCAAACCAAAAGTTTCAATTCAACAACAGTATTTTTTTAATGAAGGAAGATTTTATTAATTTCAAAAACATTACATCAAGGTGATACAAATTCTTAAAATTTCTCCCGGCCTCTACTTAACAAGAAGCACACAACCCTTAAACAAAAAAGGAAAAAAAAGAGAGAATAACACGCACACTCTAGTGACTATCAATCCGAAGACTAGACCGCCACCCATGCGCCTGGGAATAGAAATCCATGGCCACCTGCACCAACCGTTGCGTAACCTCTACCATAATAGTTCGTAATTCCAACTTCTGTAGTACAGCCCAAGTACACAGCCAGTGGGAAGTAACATAAATAACCTGCAAGGGGGATGTGTTTGATTTCCTTTCAAAGACTATATCATTCCTGCTTAACCAAAGAGATCAACAAATGGTAGCAGCTCCTAATAAAGCAACATTTTTAAGATCTTTTTCAAAACAAACAAGCCAACTCCCAAACATATTCGAAACACTTAAAGGGCGAACAATGCCAAAAGCTAGATGAAGAAAACCCCAGACCATACGTGCGAAACGACAGTGAAAGAACAGATGCCTAATTGTCTCCATTTCGTGACAAAAACATCATGTTTTACTACCCTACCAATTATGTTTGGCTAGATTGTCCTTGGTCAGAATGACCCCTCTTCTGAGGTACCACAGAAACACTTTGATTTTTAGTGGGGCTTTCAACTTCCATAAGCGCTTGTTAAAATTAGGAACATCTCATTTAATCAGCGCCAGCTAATGAGACTTCACTGAAAATTGTCCAGATTGGCACAAGTTCCAGCGAAATTCGTCATCCTCCTGCGATAGATATAAATTGGCGATGCGGGAAAGCAAAACATTACACGCCACCAACTTAGATCCAATCAATGACCGTCTCCAGGATATGTTTGGTTGAGGAGCCGAGAAAACATCTGCAATGGTTATGTATTTCCTCCTTGTGATGCTATATAACCCAGGATATTGGTCTTTTAAAGTACAGCTTCTAAGCCAAGTATCTTCCCAGAATCTCACCTGTGATCCATTATTGATTTTGAAGGTACCAATTCAAAGCGAAGTAAATCTCGTTTTACCTGCATCAAACTGGACCAGAAATGCGAGTCTCCTGGTTTCCACTCAACTTGTACTAACGGTTTAGATACAAGATATACTTATTTTTAAGAAGCTGCTGTCAAGTACCATCCGATGTTAAAAACTTGAACAACCATTTACTTAGAAGAGCGATGTTCTTAACCTTTAAGTTGTGAATCCCAAGACCCCCTTGATCTTTGGGTTGGCATAGGATTAACCTTTAAGTTGTGAATCCCAAAACCCCCTTGATCTTTGGGTTGGCATAGGATACTCCATTTGGCAAGGCGATATTTTCTTTTGCCCTCATCACCTTGCGAGAAGAAACGAGAGCGGGAATAATCAAGTTTTTTAAAAACACCTTTGGGAATCGCGAAAAAGGACATCATATCACAATAACAGACAAACAAACTAACTCAACCAAAAGATTAGGCAGACCGAATATGTCCATGTCAAGCAAAGGCCCGCCATTTCGGCTCATTTCATACATTACCCGTTTGTTTGCTGATGCTAGCTTTTTACGCAGCTAGTAAGACGAATTAGGGCTAAAGACAGCCATTTTATGAGTTGCATCTTCTTTTCAAGCCAGCATGCACATCAGAAAAGCTGGAGCTACAACTCAGCCAGAAAGGGTAGGATCCATTTACTTTGAAGTTTAGTGGAGTCTTCACTCCAACAATGCAAGATACCTCGATGACGACACACATAATGCAAGGCTTATAAGGACACCCAAATTTTGAAGATAGAATGTGCCGCTCAAAATAAAGATTAAGAAGCGTATCAAAAGAAAAAAAAAATGCATGTCGGTGGTAAGTTCATGTGCATGTACAGGAGAGTAATAAAACTTAAGCTCAAGTCAGAAACATGTTGTGTAACTTGCCATTCAAAAGGTTTGCGTTGAATATTGAGCATCAACAAAATATTTCAGGAAATTCATTTGCTTCTTTTAAATGATTGTATTTAGGTGATATTTTTCGCAATAAAATTGTTGTTTGTGAGGAATTTTGGGGCATTTTCCATATTCGACGTTACATGTATATAGCTTTTGTATATGACTAGCATAACTCCTTTATTTTAAAGGTGTTCCAAAAATGCTAAGGCTAAGACAACAAACGTGTGGGTCACCCGGTTAGTTTCTTAAAAAATGCATGTATTTATATTTAGGGCATGCAAACATCCATCTAGACATGGGCATAGGGCTTGGATTTTTAGCACCGGCCCATAGCATGGCACGCGTGGCACATATACTCATAGGCCGGGCTGGCATGACACAGTTGTCAAGGCTGCACCAGGCCTAGCTTCCTGGCATGCTGGACAGTATGGCATAGCACGCCTCGAAGAGCCGTGCTTGGGCTGGCATGGAATGCTACAAGGGCTGATGGGTACGATGCAGGCATGACACAGCTTTGGCATGCAAGAGGCACGTCATGGTGGCAACACGGCAGCGCACAAAATGTGAAGACAACAAAAATGGCAAAGAGATGGAAGGTGAGAATACCTACTCAGTGCTCAGTGCTTACCAACCACACTCAGCGATGCCCTACCTTGCCGCTCACCGCGTGCCTACACCACCAATGCTGCAACCCCATGCCGCTCGCGGGACCAAGCGATGCCCAACACTCCTGTGATGGCATGTGCGCACGGAGCAGACACCCTGCCCTGCCACTTGCCAAGCGCACCTGCGCCATCGACACAACGCTGGCCCACAACACTTTGTTGTGCTGCTCGGTGAGTGTGATCATGATGTTGCCTGCTAGAAGGAGCAACATCCAGCGCTCCCACGACATCACGTGTGCACAGAGCAAATGCCCCGCCATGGCGCTCACCCAACTTGGCCTGGCGACACCGCCTACACCACGGATGCCCAACACTCCCATGATGGTGCGTGTGTACTGGGTAGACGCCCCGCTGTGGCACTCGCCTAGCTCGACTGCGACGCCGCCCACACCTGCAATGCCAAGCACGCTTGTGCCCACACCCACGCCATGGATGCTTAGTGCTCCCACGACGGCGCACGAGCATGGAGCAGACACTTTGTTGTGACACTTGCCTAGCTCGGCCACGATGCCACCCATGCCAGCAATGCCCTGACATGGCACTGACCACATGCTACTGACTTGAAGCCATTGATGCCACGGTGTGGATGTTCATGGGCGTTGACACATAAATGTAGGGATGGGAAGGGGGAGGAGAGGTGGGGTGGGAGAGGAAGAGAGAGGTGGTCGAGAGGATGGAGAGGTAGAGCTAGAGAGAGATGGCGGGGGAGACGGTGGATGAGGCGGAGAGCGAAGGGGAGGCGGCGATTGAGAGAGGTGGAGGGGGAGAGGGAGGGGGCGAGAGAGGCGGCAAGGGAGATGGTGGGGGAGAGGGGGAGATGGTGGGAAAGAGGGGGAGGCGATGAGGGAGAGTTGATCAGGGCGATTGAAGAGGAGAGATGGAGCGATTGAGAGTGAAGAGAGGCTGAGAGATGAAGAGAGAGAGGGAGTGAGGGAGAGAGAGCAGTGCACTTATGAATGGTCTCTACGTTGAAAGTGAGATGTCAAATGAAAGTAGAAGAGCAACGGCAAATAACAACGAAGAGACATCAGACAACGAGAAAATGACAATGAAGAGGCATCAGACAATAGGCAAATGGCAATGTTCTCCTAATCCATTGCTATAAAACCCCCTCCCTCTTCGTGTTTCTTTAGCACATGATCGCATCGTCTATCTTCTCCCTTAGCACTGTTAGTAGTCTCAAAGATCAAAATGCATGGCAAGAAAAAGTCAAGAGAGGGAAGTAGGAGCACGTACTTTCGCACACCAAGCTCTCCTTGAAAGTTCAAGCTCCATTAATTTGATTTTAGTGTTAATGACAAATCTAATATTGAGGCTAACTCTTTTGATAATCATAATTTTGATTAGTCTCAATTGTTAATTAATGATAAATCTTTTTATGAGATTAACTCTTTTATTGAGCTTAACTCTTATTAGTCTCTTTTGGATGAAAAAGATGGAAATATCAAAGATATGAATTCGAGTTCATATTATCATATCTTGTTGCATTCATTGGATATAATATTCATGATCATATTGAATATGACACTAATTCTATTATTGAGTATACTTTTATTTAGCCTCATCTCATTGAAAAATAAAAATCTCAAAGGTATTCATCCAATACAACTCTATTATTTCTAGATGCATTCCTTGGATTCGAAATAAAGGATGAACTTCACCGTAATCTCAATCTTAAGATGGCATACTATTTTCAATTCCATATATACATGAATGCATACATTTAGGGGGAGTTCATGTTTAATTTTAAAGTTTCAACAGTATTAATCCCTTTACCTCTTTCCATTTATAAATGATCATTACTTTGAAACAAACTCTTGAGTGTATATATATATAACTTGTGTAGTTGTAGTATATTCATGTTAATATAGGACAAATTCCAAAGCAATCTCAAATTAAATATATGCGTATTGATTTAAGTTCAATTTTATATGTGCACACATTTATGAGAGTTTACACTATATTTGATGGTCTAAATAGTATTGATTCATTTCCATCATTCTATATAAATTGGATCGTTATTTTCAAACTCATCGAATTGAGTATATAAAACTTGTGTAGTTGAAATATACTCATAACAATTTAAATTCAATTTAAATTGTATTCAGTTGTCATTTAATCATCAAAGAACTAGATCAATGGATCTAGACTTTCCATCATATGTTGATGGTTTTCTTTGTTGATTAAGAATAATCGAAAGTGCTTGAATATACGAAACTTTAGTAGCATTAATATACCCAAGGCAAATATAAATTTTAATCATTTGTCTCTAGATTGTGGTCAATCATCAAAAGAATAGATCAAAGGACCTTGGGACACCTATTATGTGTTAATGGAGTGCATTGATAATTGGAACAACCATATTTGTCGGACTAACTTTTTTCTTGAGGTTGTGGAAATAGGTTAAGTCTAAAGATAAAGATTTTGGATGACATCATGTGTTGATGGTCATTAAGTCAAGATTCGGAAAGAAGGATGTCATCATGTGTTGATGAGCATCAAAGATGGATCCCGAAGAGAAGGGAGTTCATCATGTGTTGATGAACAAGACGAAGATCTAAACTTGGAGAGATATCGATAGTCATCAAGCAAAAGCTCCAAGTGGCTGCGTAAGGAAAAGGTATAACTAGCATAGGGCTAAGGATGTGTTCTTAGTTTTTTACCAGTCTAGGTGTTTGGTTGGAATACCGGATTGCTAGTATAAGTTATCGTACTATTAAGAGGGGTTGAGTCTTATAGCTTGAGTCTTATCATGTGTTGATAGCTCAATCCCGCTTGCTCTAGCTCACTCTCTCTTGATTTGGTTTTTGCATAGAGTAAATATTTGCGAATATGTTTTGCAAATAGTTGCAGCTCATGCTTATAATTTTATTGATGTATTCTTTGCATGGAGCTTTTATTTACAAATGTGTTTTGCAAATAGGAGAAACTCATGTTTGATGTTGTTTTGCAAATGTGTTTTGCAAAATAATTTGATATTTATGCAATTCTTTAGAGCATGTGACTAGAGTTTGCAAATATGTTCTGCAAATTGATTTGATCATGTGTTGATTATCACATTACTCAAAGATATGATCTTGATTGCTCTTGTTTGCAAGATTTATATTTGCAAATGTGTTTTGCAAAATATTAGTGTTTATGCATTTGATCTTGGAGCATGTGATTAGAATTTGCAAATGTGTTTTGTAAAATTATTTTGATTATGAGTTGATCATCACATGGCTCAAGATTTGATCTTATTGATTCTTGCTAGCTTATAGTCACACTCTTGATCAAGTTTATGTGAGAGATTTTGAGAAAATCAGATTTTAGACTTGAGTGGCTATATTGGAGTTATTATGACATTTAAAAATATGTATGGTTTCTTAAATCTTGAAAAGAGATGAAAATTATAGCCCTTTTGATAAGCTTTTCATAGAGTCCAAGATCATCTAAATGGGACTTCGGAGTAAAAAGTTATGATCGTTTTAACTATTGAAGTAGTGGTGCTACAGCCCCTACATGGGCAGTATCACTGTCCGAGCAGTGCTACCGATCTTAGATGGGTAGTAACAATGCCCCAGCAATAGTATCGCTCTAAAAAGTGGTGTTTATTTTCCAAAGAGGTGTTTTTGGATTGAAATGGCTGGTGCTACCGATTTTAGATGGGCAGTAGCATGGAGGTACTGTAGCAACGTCCAGTTTTGGTGTATTTAATGCACGAAACTAACCGTTGAGCCTAGGGCCGGTGTTACTAGTCCTAGATGGGCGATAACTCCAGGTTTTGCATGATTTTTCTAATTCTGCCCCCAAACAGTTAATTTCTTTGAAGGCCTTTATAAGAGGTTGAATGGGGAGGGTTGTTGCTGCTCTAGCACTTATATGAGGTATTCTTGTCAGAGCAAAACCTCAAGAGCTCCTAGAATAATATTTGAGTGATTTGAAAAGTTTTTGAGTTAGAGTTTCTTATGTAGAATCTCTTTGGTGTTTCTTTGCATTCTTATGAGCTAGTGTGAGCCTCTTCTCTTAATTGTGCATATGTTGCACCTTGTGAGCAAGGAGAGAAGGTCTCTAGTTGCATGTGTTGCATCTAGAGAAGTATTGAACATCCTTGTGCATGTGTTACATTTGGTGTGGTTTAAGTAAGAGGCTTGACCTATTACTCTTAGTGTTTCCTGACACCTAGATGGCGTGGAAGCGTTGTGGTCTGGTGACCTTCTCAAAGAAACTTGTGAGAAGGGCCAGCGAGTTGTAAAGGTTGAAGCTCACCTACCTGGAAGGGGAAAGAGCTAATGCTAGTGGAATCATGGTGCTTGGCTTAATTTATGGAGCCTACCCAATTGTTTGGACTTATCTCAACGTGGATTAGGAGAGACTGGCAATTCTCCAAAAACCATGGTAAAAAGTTTGTGTGTCAATTGTGGTTTGCTTTCTATTGCTCATTTACATTCTTTCAATTTATATTCTTAGAATTAAATTGCTTGTTTGTCAACCTAGGATTGCAAACCTTAATTTAGTCTTAGATTGTTATTGCACATAGTGAGCCTAGAGGATTTAGGCCTTAATTGTCAAAACTGTTTGATTTACACTTTCGCATTAATTCTAGGTTTTGGCTGTAGTGATCTTTAGAGAAGGATTTTTAAAACCTCCTATTCACCCCCTCTAGTCGGCATCCTCGATCTTACACTCCTCCCCTAGGATCAAGAGATCGATGCTCGTCAATTCTCCCCAACCATGGGAGACTATGGTATAGATGAGACCATCATATGGACAGTACGAAGAGCATTGATGATGCCTCTTATCTTCCTGAGGGGCTGAGCTCCACACCGAACACCGATGCCATTACATCGGTGCAAGAAGTGGCGGGAGGCTCTGCTAGTCGACAGACATGGTGCTGATAACACATGGATAGAATTATCGAAATTGAGGACAACCTTGTGGTAGCGTATGCTATATGAAAATATTGTCAAGCTAAATTATCTACACTTATAGTTGGAGGAATAGATCATCTCAAACCACAGGTAGAGACATGCTTGAAGAAGATATCAGCCGGACGTAGGCATGAGGAAAGCGTACATACCTAGCTTAAATTCAACATCGATAGTTCAGTAAGCACTTGGATATACAACGATAAGGTAGCTAAAAAGGGAGTTACATAGTATAAAGTTACCAAGGATCTTTCATCTAAAATGGGTGAGAGCTCTAAGTTTGAAAGAATGATTCAACATGGTTTGTGCCCATAATACTAATATATTAGTAGGAGAACAACTGCAAGTGACATATACACAATGTACATATATAAACTAGCAAGCTTGAAATTGAACTTCATGAGAGTTAGTTTTTTCTTTGCTTTGACCTTAGATATATAGAATTCATCCCACCAAAGAGCAGCCTATCTTAGTGTTGACGTGCATTACTTGTACAATGACTACAACCTAAATAAAAAAGTCATAAGGTTTAGGCTAATCAATGAGGCACACACTGGAGAGGCTATCGCGGCACGTGTACTCGAGGTTATTAGTGAATTTAAAATACAAAGTAGAATTATTGCCATCACTCTTGACAATACATCAGCTAACAAGACGGCCATGCAGCATCTCGCACTCACCTAGAGACTTATATTGGAGATTTCGTACTCCACCAAAGATGCATATGCCACATCATTAATCTCATTGTGTAGGCATATTTGAATGTAATGAAGCCTAATTTGGACAAAATATACGATGCTATCTAATTTGTTACAGCTTTGATGACAAGATACGCCCAATTTATGGATTACTGTAAGGCCAACAATAAAAGGGCAAGAAGATTCAACCTTGAAATTAAGGTTAGATGAAACTTTACATATAGTACGCTGGAGCAGTGCAAGAATTACGAGTATATTATCACTGTCTTCGTCAATTGTAATTCTAGTAAGTATTTAGTTAATGATGTAGATTGGGAAGTTGTCGTCTTTTGTGATTTTTTATAAGTTTCTTACTCGACTAGTTTATGTATATCGTGAATGTACTCTTTTCCTTACCAAGGCACCCCACACTAGGGTTTAAAGTTTTTAATGAGACATTAACTTTGTACCTATTCAAGAATTAATAAAATTTGATCTTTTCCCTCAAATAATTATGTTCACTGTATGTTACAATTTAACTTTGTCTCTATTCAAGAATTAATAAAATTTAGTCTTTTCCCTCAAATAATTATGTCCACTGTATGTTACAATTTAACTTTGTCTCTATTCAAGAATTAATAAAATTTAGTCTTTTCCCTCAAATAATTATGTCCACTGTATGTTACAATTTACAAATTATATCTCTCTTTGGCCTTCAGTTCTCAATAGTAACCCAACCCTTCGCCCCCTCGTGCGGTCGCGTCCATCTATAACCCCCACGGGCCCCACCAATCCACCAACCCACCCATGCTGTGCTGACTGATTGCTACGTGGCACTACTAAGACTGATGCAAACGTCATTACACGTACGCACATAACATTCCTGGTTGCTGTGTTGACGAGGTTGTACGTGGCTTCTCTATATATAGAAAATAGACCTGAATTGAATTTGCGCTTATCGATCACAATTAAGATTAACCAGCCGCCAGTCGATCCATCTCACTGAAAGAAAGTATACGTACTAGGCAGGCTTGCCTTGTCCGGCCCGCGACTAATTAGGTAGCTTGCTCCGCACAGTCGGTCCCGATCCCAAATGGAAGCTCCCCCGGTCAACGCCGGGGACGTCCCAGCGGCCGACCACCGTCTGGAGCGGCGGCTCCACTTCCACGCCGCCGTGTACATGATGCTCGGCGCCTCCTTCCTGCTCCGAGCCGCCGTCCCTCGGGCCGCTGGCAGCCACGCCGTCATCGGTTTCCTGCTGTGGACGGCGGCCGTGGCGCTCGCGCTGCTCTCCTTCCACCTCCGCCGCTTCCCTGTGGCGACCATGGCCGCGGCTCGCCTCGCGGAGGTGGCGTTCAGGGCCTTCTTCTGATGATCTGATCTAATTAAGCACGTTCGCACGCGTCGTATCTAATGGCGAAAGAGATCAAAAGAAGCAGCTCTACTAGCTAGCTCGATCGTGAATGAATGAATGAATTGGGTCGTTGAACGTACTGTAGTTGTGCGATCGAGCAATAAATCTGAAACAGCTGAGCATTCACCGATGGTTAGATATATCGATGTTGAAATCAAGCTGACTGTTGCTATATATAAACTGCATGCTGCTTCAGTTAACTCACTCACGCAGTCACGCTTCCATACAAGTCATGCATGCATGGACATGGTCCCACATCCTGACATCCTGGCCCTTTTCTTCCCCTCTCTCCCTGTTCTGTTTGCTACAAGGCACCGATGGCTCTGAGCGACGGTGGGCTTCTACGTACGCGGCGGCAAAAGGTGCCATCGCTCATGTTTCACGTCAGCACCGAGGCCAACTTGGCCGCCTCCGAGCGCATGACGAGCGCAGGACCAAGACTGTAATTTGTTGTTGCTCCGTGTGTCTGCCGACAGATAAGATGCACTACACTAAACGTCAAGGATCTGCAAGTATAGTTTACGCATTAGTGAATTCCTCCCTCTCTCCCACATGGTTCTACCATGGTGGATCACACTCCACTATATAAATTAGTGTTCACCACTTTAGACTAGTAATGTGGTACTATTGTTAGTGCACATGCCTTCTCATGAGGTGGGCTTTTGAGATTTTCTAGGAATTATTTGTCTCAATTAAATGAGTTGGCCCAAATAATCCAACATCAAGGATCTGCAAGTATAGTTTACGCATTAGTGAATTCAATAAAGCATGCACCCCTCCATAAACTCGAAACGCGCGGCGAGCAACTGGTCTTAACCAATTGAGCTCACTTATTCGTCTCTCCGTTCAGCTGCTTCCATGAATTCCGCACGATGCAGGAGCTGCACGTCAGAGCCGGCAGCATCAAACTGGGAAGCCGCGTCCGCGTCATGCATGCTTGTTTTTGAGCACGTAATTAGTCCAAGCTCTCACTAGCTAGCACATGCCCAAATTAACATTAACCCGCTAAGTTAATTATATTTCTGGTTGTGCTTTTTGGATCTTCTGCTCACGTACGTACGTACGTAGCTCCGGCCCGCTGGATACGTATAAAAAAGCTAGTGCGTCCTGGGCATCTGGCGCATCAACAGTGCTCTTTTTCGTGATGCTAGCTAGGTAGGTTGTCAATTGTCATCTGTGACCTGTCCAATTGATTTTACTACTTTGCAATTCCTTGCAGATTATTAGTGTGCGCGCCTAATCTCGAAATTAAATATTCAATCTACTACCTTACGTGTTGTGCTACCGGGGCCATATATAGGTCAAGTTTCTTAGCTCTCCCATCTCCATTAAGGCAAAATATTATGTGCAATTAAATATTTGATAAAATCATCGTGCAACCCTACTTAAAAAGTTTCAAAAAATTCTAAAAAAAATCATGGATGTACATCTCAGCTTACCCCATCTACATATAAAATTTTATGATCAAATTCGTTCTATGCTAGAAGTTACAAAAAAAATAAATTTGATCATGAGCAGGCATTCTGTTCATGATCAAATTTGTTTTATTACTCTTAGCATAGGACGAATTTGATCATAAATGGGATAAGCTGAGATGTACATCCATGATTTTTTTTTAGAATTTTTAAAACTTTTTTAGTAAGGTTACGGTGGTTTCACCAAATATTTAATTGCCCGAATATTGCCCTCCATTAAATGGGTCATGAGCCGAGATACTAACTCATCAATTGTGGAAAACCACAATCTGTTGGGCCGGCAAAGTTGCTCACCTTTTCAATACTCCTAGTAGGATTAAAATTTGACATGCTGCAACAGCTCGAGATGATGTATATTTGATGATCTCAAAGTAAATTGTACATGTCATTCTATATTTATCTAGATTTATGGGTGAATTTGTAATAACTATAGACCATGTTTGTTTAATCTTAGGTTTTTGTTTGGAGGGGTTTAAAACCAACTTCATTTTTCGAAAAGCCAGTAAGCCCCCAAACGGATCAACTTTTAAGCAGTTTTGGCATAAGCTAGAAACTATGTATAGTTAACAAAAGCAAAAAGCAAGCTGAGATGTGCTTTTGTAGTTTATTGTGGAGAAATTAGATGTTTGACAAATAACCTCTATGGAAAGCTATAGCTACATTTCAGCCCAGAAAGTCAAAAAATAGTTTTTTAAAAAAGCTATAGCTCCTCTAAATAGGCGCTTATGCTTTTTGCATTATAGCTTAAAACCAGTTTACATCTTAAAGTAATTCGCTTTTATATGTGATAGATGTAGGTAAGTTTGCCCTAATTCTAGAGGCATTGGTCTAACCCTCAATAAGCTAGAAAAACCTCATTGGTGGTTTTTTGTTTTTAGGATATGGAGCTTTATGGCTTTTAAAAAACCACAATTAAAAAGTCATCTATTAGTTTAGGCTTTGACGTTTTGTCTTTTAAACTAAAGAAAAGGCCCAAACAAGTACGACCTTAGTCTTCTTACCCATGTGCCATGTATAGGTGGATGCAGGGGTGGAGGTAGGTCTCGGGCCATTAGGGCCTGGGCCTGAGGCTTAGCTCAAATATCAAGTGCAAGTAAGTCCTGGTGAATTTTTTATTTAATATGTATTTAAATCTTTTGTTTGAAAATAATGAACGGAAAATAATAACGAAATTGGGTGCCCGTCGCCTGGATATGGGGTGATCACCCTATATTCGGGCGATAGGCACCCTGTGCCGTTAATCACCGACCGTAGGCGTTAGTGGCCGTTTGCGTGGCAGACATATTGCCCCATATTAGGGCAATATCTTCCCTTTAAAACACCCCTTGCCCTTTGTTTTCATCTCAGCCAGTGAGACCGAGAGCAAAGACAGAACCGAGAGAAGAGAAAAGAAGAGAGAAAGGAAGGCGAAGAGGAAAAAAGAGAGGAAGGAAAAATGCCGAGGCATGCAAGTGGAAAGGGAAAGGGGAAAGCAAAGGAAGAGGGAGGCGCCTTGGACTAGCCACGCAACGTCGCGTACCAGGACCTCTTCCTATCTCGTGGGGCTGTCCCACCGATGTGTATGTGCGGAGATCCTTGCAGACTTATCTGCTCTTAGGAAATTCCAACTTGGAAGAGGATGAATTGAAAGTGCCGTAACTACGCCTTCAACCCGCCGGAGAAGAGCCTGAAGAATTGCCAGATGGTAACAATCATACGTGTTTCGTAATATTTGTACATAAAACTTTGCTACTTTATGTTTCATACAATCACCTCCACCACTGTGTGAATTTGAGCAGTGGTTTGATATGGATGTCAACCCCGAAGACCAAAGGCTCCTTGATCAAGCCAACTGGGACGAGGAGTTTAGGCGGCAGCTTCAAGTGCAGCGTGACGCCGCACGCGAGGAGGCACGTCGATAGGAGGCGGAGGAGAAGGAGGCCGAGAGAGAGAGAGAGGAAATGAGAGAGGGCACATCGTGCCAGAGAAGCCCACCGGAGGCATGGGTGAAAGGGAAGTGGCCACGATCCACTTAGTAGACGTCAAGTTGTAACCGTTATTTTTGTTGTTCCTGATGCTCATCCCAGTTTTATGTCGTAATAAAGAGTGTGGCCTACCTTATTTTTCACAGTAACTTCTAATTTGAGAAATTGTGGCCACTTAGGGGTTTTCGTAGCCTCGCGGGGCGCACTGGGTATGGCCCAGAAAATATGAGAAAAATCACGAGCGACCTATGCAACGTAGGCTACCACTTATCTATAGGCGAGCTGGTCGGACGTTGCCACGGCACGAAGTTGTGAAATTCGAAAAAGGCACACGCGGCCATGAAACCCCGAAATTGTGGCCACTTAGGGGTTTTCGTAGCCTCGCGGGGCAAGCCAGATACGGCCCAAAAAATATGGGAAAAATTACAAGCAACCTACGCAACGTGGGCTACCACTTACCTATGGGCGAGCTGGTCAGACGTTGCCCCGACATGAAGTTGCAAAAATCGAAAAAGGCACACGCGGCCACGAAACCCCGAAATTGTGGCCACTTAGGGGTTTTCGTAGCCTCGTGGGACCCACCGGATATGGCCTAGAAAATATAGAAAAAATCACGAGCGACCTACGCAACGCGGGCTACCACTTATCTATGGGCGAGTTTCCCGGACGTTGCCCCGGCACGAAGTTGCAAAAATCGAAAAAGGCACACGCGGCCACGAAACCACGAAATCGTGGCCACTTAGAGGTTTTCGTAGCCTCGCGGGGCCCACCGAATATGGCCCAGAAAATAGGGAAATATCATGAGCAACCTATGCAACGCGCGCTACCACTTATCTATAGGCGAGCTGGCCGGACGTTGCCTCGGCACGAAGTTGCAGAAATCGGAAAAGGCACACGCGTTACTAATTGAGAAGGATAAGCTAAAAAAAATGCAAACACTGAGTTCAAACAGTTATACAACAAGTCAAACAGGTGAAGGCATTATAAAAGTACATCTGTACAACAAGTCACTCACAGCCACGCTTTCTGATTTGGTCCGTGGGTTACGTGAGTGGCGACAGAGGACGGACGGCCCTCATAGGCCGGCCCTGCGGCGCAGGGGTAGTGTAGTCTATCGGTGACTCGGGTGTGTCCTGGTGCGAAGAGAGAAGAGGAATAACGATATACAGACAACAAAGAAAAAGAGGGCAAACAACAAAAAGTAAACTAGACAAATAAAAGGAAATATCTAGTGCAAATGGCTATTCAGTGCTAAAATGTTAACATCTATCGTGGGTGTCGACGATCGGGATCGCCTGACTACAAATATGGAAACGGGGGTTAGTGTAAACAGGAAACCCAAAAAGCGCTGCGCTCAATGATGGATCGGACGTAGGTCGAGGCGAAGCGTCAACGAGCAAGAGACAGCGAATTATACTGGTTCGAGCCCCCGTGAGGGTAATGTACTTACTCCGGTCTTCTCTGGCGGAGAATTCACTATCTGATGCGAGTGTGGTCTCTACTTCGAGCTTGGCGTCTTTGGTGTGTCTAATGGCCTATTCTTTGGTATGTTGATCTCTGCTTCGTCATTACGCTTCAAGGATTTTATACCCCTCGGCCGTTGCGAAAGCGGCGGGAGAGATTCGGGGCGTGCATGTCATGCATTGAAGCGTCTTTTGCCGAATCCGAGCTGCCGTCACGTTCGCCTTAACTCGGGATCTTCGGTCTTGGTAACGCCGAGAAATGCTTACGCGCTCGAGCCAAGGTCGAGGTCATGCGAGGATGGGATCCCTAAAGCCCAAGGTCGAGGTCGTGCGGGGATGGGATCCCCCACAGCCCAAGGTCGAGGTCATGCGGGAATCAGCGTCGCTTAGGTCGTGGTCGAGGCCCGTTGCTGCATCGTCCCGAGCTGGGACCCTGTTGACCGTGCGTTGACCTTGTCAGAAGTTTCCCAGTCCCCGACAGCTAGCCCCCGAGGCTCAAGGTCGTGGCAAGAACACGAGCCGACCTCAAGCCTCCCCACATAGACAGAGGGGATTGTTTTCTGGAACTTTCGAGCCCAAAGTCGAGGTGGGGCGGAGATCTCCAGGAAAAACTTCGGCTCCAAGACACCTGGCGCCCCTTGGACTTCACGATACTGGTACGAACTCGATCGGTTAGAGGAAATGCCTGCAACGCCTCGAAGCCGCCGCCCGACCTTTAATTGCGCCTGTCAAACCGTCATCAGCACACCTTTTGAGGCGCCTTAGTCTAAAACTGGCGACAATCTGGGCCTATAAGCCCAAGCCTTCTGCGACCTTCGAAAAACTCCTGACTTCCTTGCGCTCCTCGTCTCCTAGCCTTTTGCTCATGCAACTCTTCCTTCCTCGACCAAGCTTGAAAGCAGCCGCCATGGCAAAACTCGGAAGAAGCTCCATGTCACTGGCGAGGATGAAGGAGCTCGAGAACCTAGGGCTGCTCGACCCAGCGATGTGGCGGCTGCCAGACGGCGAGACCGAACCACATCCGGGGACGAGCGAGCTCGTGCACTGCCGAGCACTATCGCTCTTGATCTGCGGACACCGGAGAGCGACTTCATGGCGGCAATCCT
This sequence comes from Guadua angustifolia, assembly GCA_036346375.1. Lineage (NCBI taxonomy): Eukaryota > Viridiplantae > Streptophyta > Magnoliopsida > Poales > Poaceae > Guadua > Guadua angustifolia. The sequence goes on from JAYEVE010000695.1 coordinate 128,653, forward strand.
TGCCCATTGTGAGATAGAGCTCATTAACCTGGTGCCCAATTCCGTCCTTCTCCTTTCTATCTTCTCACATTTGTGCGAGGGGTTCCTTGGAATCCTTCCCACCCCTCGCTCTTCTTTCGCTTCTTCAATCTATTCCATTCTGGGAAGGACCCCGTGGTCGGATGCCTTTACTTCCGGCTGCGAACGGGGATCCCATGGGCCTTCCCCAAAATCCAATCTCGGGACTCCCTCGGCCCGTGGACCGAGCGGTGGTTCTACTTGAAGAAGGGCGAGACCGACGCGCTGTCATTCGATGGAACCCCCATCACCGGGAAGAAGGAGACCCCGGAGGCGGACAACCTGGAGGTCGACGAAGAGGCCATCGCCGCCATCCACATCTGCGCCACGCAGCGACATACCGGCGGCGATCGCTGCGACTTCTTGCGGAACCGGGTTTTCCCCCTTCGGAAGAGGGAACACCCGTTCTACGAGATCAAGGGGGGTGACGACATGACCCGCGAGGGTACATCCGGTGCGTGTTCTTGCCCTGGGGACTTGCTCAAATTCGACCTTTGGTCCCTCCTGACGGTTTGCTTCCTTGTAGCGCCGAAGGAATCCTAGGTCGCCGCCAGGATGAACGAGATGTTCGGGAAAGGGGCACACGATTATTCCATCAACGACCCTATCCCGAAAAATATACTGCACCGAAAGGCCGAGGTAGGCACTCCCAAACTGTTCTTCAGTTCACACACCATCAGTGCCTTCCCTGACTGTTTGTTGTGCTCGTAGGATCATTAGGAGCTGCTTGAGACAGCAAGGAGGATGCTCCCACTGCCCGGCGGGGGCAAGAGCAAGAAGGGGAAGAAGAAGCCTCCCCCGGGCAAAGCAGACGACCGGGAGGCGAAAAAGCCCCACGTTGAATGGGCCAACCCGCAACGATAAGAACCCCCATGGTCGAGCCCCCGAGCTCATGCTCGTGCTTCCTCATCTCTTGACACATCTTTCTTACATGTTGGTTTGGCGTGACGGCATTGCTAGGACTTGAGTCCTCGGGTGGCCCAGGGTCCCAACCATGGGCTCTATGACCTCCGCCATAGGGACTTAGAGCCATCATGAGCCTTAAGGTCCCAAAGCGGGGACTGAAAGCAGGCGCCCGCCGACCTCGAGGTCGGGGCTCTCGCCGACCTCTGCAAAGCAGGCTGCCGACTCGAGGAGGTTTCAACCCTTCATTTGCTCGGCCCTCCTTGTACTGTTCGACTTAGTAGTCACTCTTGATCGCAGACCTTGAGCGCCCGAGCTCAACACATGCCCGTATTGATAATGACTATTGTCCGAGGCAGTCCGGTCCGAAGAGGAGGAGGCCATTACGCGTCTTTGGCGCCCGCGATCCTCGGGCGAGGACACATTCCTTCGAGCCCCCAGGCGGGCTTGGCGGTGAGTTCGACAAGGGCTCGATGACTTCGAGACGAAGAAGAGGTCCTCCCGACCGGCGAGGATTATGCCATTAGCGAGGTAGACGCCCGAACGGCGTCGACCCGCTTTGAAATTGCTGAAGAGCGGCTAGGGGATGCCCTCGTCCACGACCGCGAAATCGCCCCGACCGTGGTGGTCGAAACTCCCCGATCTACTGATCCTGAAGATGTTCTGGCCGCGGCAAGCACGGAGGACCGAGCCGCGGATCAGGCCAGGACCACCGCAGGGGTGGAGGCTAGAGACCCTCCAGTTGCGAGGGACAAGGCCAAAGCCGCCACCGGGGCCGAGCATGGAGGCGGATCGAGCCCCCTCGAGGAAGAAGCTCGAGACGCAGCTGCCCACGATGGAGCACCCGAAGGCCTCACCTCCGAAGAGCCGGCGTGATGGCGGCGAGGCCGGGAACATCGAGCGGCGGTTTTGTGCGTACTCCCGTGCAATCTTCGAGGGCCGTCTTACCCAGGTACTTGAGTTTTCTCCAAACTTTAGCTCGGACTTTGCGTTTTCCTTCTCTCTTGTTCTTCTGGCGAGTATCGTGTTGA
>JAYEVE010000196.1:0-72691 GCA_036346375.1 Guadua angustifolia
ATTAGAGAAGGAGAAATTTTACAATAGATAGCATAGGTAGTAAGTAGTGGTAGTAGAATTCAAATCTAACTTCCTCAAGATATTTTAGATTTTTCCTATCCATTCATCAAGGGTATTTTAGACTTTTCCTAATTCGTTCACAGCTTTTGGATTCACCGAATACCTAGTGATCTTCAGAGGCTTCTTATCCATTTATCCACTATTCATCAAGATCATAGTACTTTAAAGGTTGATCTTAGTTTTATGAAAACCTTATGTTATTTTAAATTATGCATGCTTGTTATTTTTCGCAATGCATTTTAAATGTAGTGTTAAGGTTTATTTAAATTCCAGTTGTGGTATACCCTTTATTGACTTTAATTATGACAACCTTTGTCACCCTAGATGATACTAGCTACTTTATCGTAATAACCAATAGTGTAGCATGGGACGGTAGAATTGCTTTGCCCAGCTCAAACGCTTTTGGTATTATGCTATTATGGGAAAATTTTCAAACATTGTTTAAAGTTATTTGTGAAGTTGCGATTAATTGGTATTGCTGCTATTATTTAAATAAAATCAAGTAGAAATGGCTTATACCAGGGTGGATGGATGTTTGGTGGGTCTTTGGATGCACGAGATCTTGTAAAGTGAATGCTCGCCCTAGTCAATTAAGGACCGAAGCATGTGTAACCATAGACCGAAAGCATTACCGCACAATCACAAGTCTATATGGGTACAACCTGGCTAATTAATTTGTGTGTTTCGTTATTGGCTTCGCCATATGGTAGGATGTAGGTATCAGATGTAGACACTCACAAGGCGCAAGAGGGGACTTCTGTACTGGGTGGCTAGAACTCTAACAGTGGTGAAACCTTACCGTGCATATAATTATCATGCATTATGTTTCCAAGACTTGCGGAGTACATTTTATGCTCACCTTTACAACATCCCAACTTTCCACAGAGGAGTGCGCTGAAACTAAGGGTGACTACGAGTTCTATGCTTATGATTATGATAAAGACGATCCGAACTACTAGGACGCGTACCCCAGTCGATTGCCTGTGGGGCAATGGATTGGCTCATTCTGCTACTGTTAATTTATTTTCGCTGCTTCTTGTTGAACTCAAGTCATAAGACTGTTTATTTGTAATAATTTGGCCATAAGACTAATACTCTCTTTGCTTAATTAATATTATTTAATTTGTGATATAATTGTGTTATCATCACTGTTTTCACTATGTGTGCTAGTTTTTTCTAGATTAGTACAGTTATACACATAGGGTTCAGGTTTGAAAATCCGCTCCCGACAACCTTGTTCCTTCTATAATTATTGTTTGTCTTCTCGGCTTGATGTGCTTAATTTTATTGAGCTAATTTTCTCAATATACGATCTGGCTAATGGGCTGAGGCCCAGCTCAGGCCCGTTAAGAAACGTGGGCCGTCATCTAATTCTTGCAGCACTTCCAGTTGGGGATTTTGCTTCTGCTCTTTTGTTGCTGTTGAACGAATCGCATATGTCATGCTGTTGCTCCCCTGCCACCACCACCAACTCCGGCGAGCCAAACTGACCGGCAGCGATGAGCGGCGGCGGCGGTGGCGGAGCCGGTGGGAGCCCCAACAACACTGAGTGGCGCTTCAACCAGACGCTCCGCAACGTGCAAGGGTGGGTTTTTTCGTTCCTTTTCCCACTCCCGGTTCCTACTTCGATCTGATTCTTGCGAAAATGGGATGTAAGCAGGTTTTTTTTGATAGGGAAAATTGGTGAAAGATGGCTCCTTTTTGGGGATTATTGGGTGAAGGTGGGATCTTGGCCTGTGCTTGCGTTCTTGGTCCGGTGGATCTGGGGAATTTAGATTTTTGTGTGCGGATCATGATGCATTTTTTGGCGTCAATTAAGTTGGTGTTGGGGTGTTTCTTGGCCTGGATGAGCCTATTGGGTATTTGGAGTGGTGAATTTGATCTGGTCTGGTGCTTTGGATGGACTAGATCTTGTACCAGGTTATTTTTGGTTTTGTTGAATTCTGGAGATCACCATACGGAGTCAGATTGTGTTAGAAGCGAGAATGCTAATAGAGGGATATGCAAATGTTTTCTCCCCTGCACAGAGTGAGATGATGACAGTTTAGATTTGCGTTCACTGGAACTAGTATTTGAACAGCCAATTATGTTAAATCTAAGTATATAACCATACTTTTATGTTAATTTACATTTCATATATATTATTAGGGTTTCCAGGTAGCCTTGATTACTCTCAGTAAATTTCCTAGGTTAGATGTCCATAAGAAATGTTCTTGATGTATTTATCCAATTATACCATGGCTATTCAAATTTAACTCTTAACCAAAAAAGGGTGTAGGAATTAGGGGACCAACGGAAGTTATACATGTGACGAAATCACCACATGCAAATGTATTGTTTCTGTCTAAATTTCTTTCCTATTCCATGATTAGATATATTATGTACCATTGCTAGCCATTGCAAAGTGTATGTGCTTGTAACCTTAAAAAAATGAATGTTGGTTGTTTTCCCCAACTCTTTATCAGAATGCTCAAAGGACGCAGTTTTCCTGGGAAGGTTTTACTAACCCGACGATCAGAGCCTCTTTCACCTCCTGAATACTCCCCACGCTTTGAGAATGATCGTGATGAAGATGAGCATAACAAAAGTTCGAGGAAGGTAATGTACCATTAGTTCTCATTGCATTCAACATGTAAAAGACAGATTGTAACTAATGAAATTATAATTGTGCAGGGAGAAGACCAAGCACCAGGAAACACAACTGATAATGCGAGTGTAACGAAATCAAATCTGCCATCAACGAGTAGCACAAATTCATTACCAGATGCCCAAGGATTAGTTTCTGGTGCTAGAGCTACAGATTCTGCGAGAATGGCAAAATTCACAAAGGAACTCTCCAGACCAGCAGTTATATTAGGTACAGACTACAAAGATTATCCTATATGGTATATAAATTGTTTGGACCATAAATTGGGTGTGAAGGGAGTTGAGTTCATAAGTAAATATGATAGTAATCTCCTAATATTGAGCATGTTCTATCATTTCTAATTTTCCATTAGAAGTTGTGACGTGCCCTCCTACTTTTCTTTCTAGCAAGAATATCCACCATATATTCCTTGGAGGCTGCACGATTTTTTTGGAGTAAATTCACAAAACTACACCTATGTTGGAATAACTATCAGGAACTACAGATTTCAGTTTGCATTTCACAAAACTACACATTTGTTATTCCCATTGAATCCAGTCTGACACATGGGAACCATGCGTAAGCATAATTGACATGTGGGACCCACCTGGCAGTGGTAGAAAAATATGTGTAATTCTGTGTAACGTGTATTTTTCTGATAGTTTTGACGAGATATGTGTAGTTTTGTGAAATTTACTAAAAAATTATCAAGAAATGCAAACTATTTAGTTAAAATATCTAACAAATTAAAAATTGCCCAAATTAAACTTAGAGACGTATAATAGTCCAAATTAACCACCACTTAAGTGCATTTGTGCAAATTTAGCTATTTTGTTTTTATCACCAAATCAACATGAAAAATTAAAAAATGTTGTGAAGATGGTTTGTATTTAGCATACATACATTTAAGAAGTAATAACCTAGAACACTTTTTTAAGAAAAACAATAGAGCAGCACCCTAAAATGCATGTACACTAACAATAGTAAATTGCACAAAACTACACATAATCTCTATTATATAAAGTAAGAGTTTCTTCCCAGTAACTTCATCAAAATTACCCAACTTTGCCATTGCTCTTTAATTACCCACCTTTGCTATTGTTAGTGCTCTTTGCAAATAAACTTTTTATCACAAATTGAATTTCCGTTGCAACGCACGGGCACATGGCTAGTATTTATGACTTATCAGATAACTATACATTTTACATAATTACACATATTTTTGGCAATGACAGGTGGGTTGCACATGCCATATTCCATTGCATTTAACTGGAATCAACATATGTGTAGTTTGTTCAAAAATTATGCCAAAGTATGTGTAGTTTTGTGAAATGCAAATTGAAATGTGTAGTTTTCTGATAGTTATGTCAAACTAGGTGTAGTTTTGCGAAATTTGCTCTCTTTTTTTAAGTGTGCAATAAGTTAGTTTGGCTAGAGTTTTTTTAAAAAAAAAACTTTGGAGTCTAACTGCTAGCATTCCTATCTTTTTGCATCTTTTATCTGCCCTTACTGTTCTTTCTTGTTCATCATGTTTCTTATTGACTACTTAGAAGTATGGATTCCACCCACTATCTGCCTTAAATATGCTAAAATTAATCATGGCAAAAATAACATCATTGGTTTCTACTTTAGAGTTCATTTTGATTAGCTTCTGGAGAGATTATAAAGTTTTATTGTCTTCATATTATTCTAAATACTATTGGCTTGTCCAGAATTCAGTTGACATCTGCAGTGTTGTCTCCATTGTGTAGACAAATTGCGTGAATTATCTTGGAGCGGCGTGCCACCTTATATGCGACCTAACATATGGAGGCTTCTTTTGGTCAGTAAACATATTTGGTGTAAGATAATGTGACCTCTTTCGAATGCGGTGTTTCAATGTTTGAATTTAATATAGCTGGCTACAGGGATATGCACCACCTAATGCAGATCGACGAGAAGGTGTTCTAACAAGGAAAAGGCTTGAGTATGTAGAATGTGTTTCTCAATACTACGATATTCCGGATAGTGAACGCTCAGATGAAGAAATCAATATGCTTCGCCAGGTAAATTTTTTGACTTGAATTTACTATGTCAGGAACCCTCTCCCTCTTTTCGTGGGATTAACCATCTTACACTCGTGTGTGTTTGCAGATTGCTGTTGATTGTCCAAGAACTGTACCTGATGTTACTTTTTTTCAGCACCCTCAAATTCAGAAATCTCTGGAGCGCATTTTGTATACATGGTAAGATGGTGAATTTGGTTAGTTCATCTTGATTAATTAATCAGTGGAGAAATGTGCCCCTTTTCCCATTTCGATGTATTATTTCCCACCTTGTTATAGTCTCTCCAGTGCAACTCTCTTGTCACCAGTATGATAAAGTGCTAACTGTTGTGAAACTCATTTTTATTCATTGCACTTGCACTTCTCCATGTGTTTTGCTGGAAAGCATGATCGGTGAATGGAATTTTGAATGGAATATGGTCTTGTATTAGTTACCGAAGTTGGCATGTACTATGTTGATTCTCCTTTTGCTTGACATGTCAATGTATTAAAATCAATACCAAGTGCCTGTTCTTGTCATTATTACTCAGACATGGGCTCGGGCATTGGAATTCAACTCGGATTCAGGTGTCCGATTCAGCAAACTCTAGAAATCTTCTTGTTCGAGCAGTAACATGGTTGTTGATTACTTTGACATAATTCTCACTCACTCACAGACAAGTCCTGCTAACCTGAAGATGTCTTGTTTATTTATGCGGAATTGCTACAGTTCGGACATCTGATACATTGCAACATTTTTTTTCTAGGTGTGTAACATTTTTTGCCAACGCGTGCAACATTTTTCTTCGACAAACAGTGAAATGCGGCAGAGTAAACGGATGTTGCAAGCGTTGAAAAAAATGTTGCACGCGTCAGAAAAAATGTTTCAAGCGTTGAAAAAAAATGTTGCAAGAGGCGTCCGATTAAATGAACAGTATCGGACGTCCGAGCGCTAGTTCTGTCCTTATTTATGAGCCTGCAAACATGACTTCTAATCCTCACATATATTTAGTCATTGTGCTAAGTTACCTGTATGCAATGCAATCAGGGTTGTGGTTGTTATTTGCTTTGTTTCATTGTCTCCCTTGATATGGTATGCCTCAATTGCAGGGCCATCCGTCACCCTGCAAGTGGTTACGTTCAAGGAATAAATGATCTTGTTACACCATTCTTGATCGTATTTTTATCAGAGCACCTAGAAGGAAATATGGACACTTGGTCCATGGAAGATCTTTCTCTGCAGGACATTTCTAACATAGAAGCGGACTGCTATTGGTGTCTCTCAAAGTTTCTTGATGGTATGCAGGACCATTACACATTTGCCCAACCAGGAATCCAACGCCTTGTTTTTAGATTGAAGGAACTAGTTCGTCGCATAGACGGTAATGTCCCATTGGGTTCACATATATGAGCACTTATGTGCGTTTCTGGCTACAATTGACCTCATTTCTATACATATACATTGGCCTTTCCATCTAGACTTTATTGTTGTGGAATTATTAGTGGAAATCTAAGGAGTTACTGGACCCTTCAAAGGAGATAAAAAATGCATATTCTTGTAGGAATAAAATTTGAATTGAACTAGTCATTCAATTTGGTATGACATGGGATTTGCTTGTAATTCAGAATAGTTTTTGACATGGGCTCTGATTTTGAACTCTGATATCTGTGGGGTGCTATACAGAACCTGTGTCGAAGCACATGGAGGAACAAGGATTGGAGTTTCTTCAGTTCGCCTTCCGTTGGTTCAATTGTCTCCTGATACGTGAGGTTTGTCTAGTAAAAGACACAAGTTTAGATTTGATATACACATTTAACGTTGGTAACCTGTCTCACATCCTTGTAGATACCTTTTCACCTTGTCACACGTCTGTGGGATACCTACCTTGCGGAGGGAGATTACCTACCAGATTTTCTTGTGTACATATCAGCTAGTTTTTTGTTAACAGTAAGTTAAAGCACCCCTACTAGTAACTGGTTCACGCAATTCCTATTAAAATCTGCAAATTCCCGTACGAAACTTGGACTTCATGTTGCAAAATACCTTTGAAGTAAACTTTGGACCTAATAATTCCTTGAGGATACTCACCTGTATTCTACAGAAATAGAAGTCTATGACCAAGTTTCTGCTAGTTAGAATTTACTCCCTTTTTTCCCTCCAGTGGTCAGACAAGTTGCAGAAACTGGATTTTCAAGACATTGTCATGTTCCTTCAGCACCTTCCAACTAGGAACTGGGCGCACCACGAGCTTGAGATGGTCCTCTCGAGGGCTTACATGTGGCACACGATGTTCAAAAGCTCTCCCAGTCATCTTGCCAGCTAGGACCCCGATCGTCGTGCCTGGAGGCGGTAACCCAGCTTCAACTGTATTGGAGACTCATACTCCTTCCGGTGGTTATGAAATGGTTTTCTTCGTTTTTGTTTCGACGCATATTGTCAGTTGTATTACCGCTCCGATTTGTATATTTTACTGAGGAACTGAGATCTGTGATGATGAATAGATGGCGTTGAATTCGATGCACTCGCAGTATTGTCTGCAACTTTGGTGTTAACTTCCTGGTTGGATTTGAGGGAAACAGACGTGTGCTTGGTAGTCAGTGCCTTTCTACTGGCAAGTGTTTTGTGGAAAGCAGTTGACCTTTTTGGCTGTGGCATCTAAATGATCTCTTCTTCCTTCTAGTTGATTAGCTCTTGCATATCTTAATGATTCGTAACCCATTTTTGTACAACATGCTAGAGAGCCTTAAAACATGCGAATTACTTTCCTAAATATGTCATTAGCTGGGAGTGGTTCGCTTGCACGCTCGGTCTGAGCTTTTTCCCCTTGCTACAACCAAGAGGATCTTTGTATTTAGCAGCCAAGTCCATTGGTGCAATGTAGATAAGCCATCTCGTGTTTTTCCTCAGAAAGAAAGCATCTCGGAGCCAATCTGAGCTAATATGTACTCCAAAAGAGAATAGAGGCAACTTGAATCTCTGAAAGCACAAGAAGTTCTAATGCTGTAACAAATCACATCGAAACCAGTACTCGCTGCAGAGGTCAAGGCAGCCAAAATGTTGTTCCCAAGTACCGTACGATGGACACCGAAGGATAATGGTATGTTTGGTAGAGTTTCTGATTCTAGCTTCATCTGAGATCTAAAACTTGTAGACTAAAATAAAGTGAATTAAGTTTATATTTTTGGTCTAAAATGTAAACAAGATGATCCATCTAAGCACTCTTAATGTACTCATAGTTCCAACTCCACGGATTTGATGGAGTTTAGAATATCCAGCGAGTTAGAGCTCTACCAAACACATCGTAAGTCACTATTGCCTTGGGCCTTAGCATCCCTTAAAACCTGGCTTCTTGGGCTGTATGCAACAAATACAACAAATTCATAAATAAATACAACAAGCATGGGTTCCTCGGTGCAGCAAATAGACATCCCGACTGCAATAACAATGTACCTTGGTGCAACAAATCAAAACACAATTGCAAACAAATACCTATTATGGTAACATTTGAGAAGAGATGTTGCAACAAAATTTACTCTTGCGTAAACTTATAAAAAACACAATTGCAATAAATACCTCTTGTGGCAACATTTTTTTTTTGAACGAAAGACAAGAAGAGAATTGTCGCAAATTGCATTAAGAGAAAGAAACATATGAGATGGGTCCGGTTTTTATGAAAAAACGGACCCGAGAAAAACTTTCTCTGAGACCCCACTAAGAATACAATCTGTATAGACAACTGCAACTAAGCCAAAACTAGATGAAAAAGAACAGAAACAGGAAACAAGAGAGATCCCCACTGGGCCCACACTTGCTCAGGCCAAAAAAACATAGATGGCGAAGCATACCCAAATAAAGAAAGGAAAACCGAACCCCCCCGACCATTAGTTCGAGTAGTTCGCTGACGAGGCAAAGGCATGGGTGAGAACGGCGTCCTTGATTACTGTGGCCACCTGATCTGTCGTTCTTTCCATCCCCTGGAAGATGCGTTGATTTCTTTCTAACCATAGATTCCACCAGAAGTAAATGAGGAGACCATCGAATCGCCGTCGTTCTTTGTCCACTTGAGCTCGAAGCCTTCGCCACCATTTATAAACGGAGCCATTACGACTCAGATTCGGCCGACCGCTCCGGCCTCCCCTGAGTTAGCAGGAGGTCCCAAACTTGTGTAGCGAAAGGGCAATCTTTAACGAGGTGGCTAGGTGTTTCCTGTGACGCATTGCAAAGGATACATGATTGGTTGCATGGCCAACCCTTCTTGAGCATATTGTCTGCTGTTAGAATTTTATTGTGGAGCAGGGTCCATGCAAAGAACCGACATTTGGGTTCAGCTTTCGCCTTCCAAATCGGGCAGATCTTCATCTTGGGATAAACGGTGTGAAATTGAGCTAGGTAGGCGCTCTTTGCAGTGTATTGCCCGTCCGTCGTCCAGCGCCAGGTTATCTGATCGTCACTTTCTTCGTCTCTATTGATCCGACGTATTGCTTCGAAAAGAGCCACGAACTCCCTGATTTCTTGTTCCGAGGTCACTGGAGTGCAAAAGCGGGTCCAGTAGTTGTTTGTCAGGGCACGGTGCACGGAGATGGTCTTTCTTCTTGCTATTTGGAATAGATTCGGCGCGATATTTTTTGGCGCTTGTCCTTCTATCCAACTTGATCTCCAAAAATCTGCTAGCTTACCGTTTCCCACCGTGACCACCGTTGAGGTATTGAATAGAGAAATGTCCGATTTGTCACATGGAAGGTCTAACCCCGTCTAGGCCCTTTCTCTGTTTTTCCACCTAAACTAGAGCCAACGGAGCCTAAGCGCTCTGGCAAAGCGCTCCAGGTCCTTGATACCCAGACCTCCTTTGTTTTTTGGCAGACAGGTGATAGGCCAATTGATCAAGCAGTGCCCCCCGCTACACCGCCCTGGTTCTTTTCCTCTCCAGAGAAAGCTTCGTCTCAGTTTGTCGATACTTCGAATGAGCCATCTTTGCGCTGGAAATACCGTCAATTGATATATTGGTTGAGTTTGTAAAACCGACTTGACCGGCGTCTCCTTCAAATAGAGGATGATTTTTCCTTTCCACCGCCACCCTCATTTGTTTATTTTATCAATCAATGGCTGGAATTCAATCCTTCTTAATTGCCTAAAGTGTAATGGGAGACCGAGGTACTTTCCTGGGAAGGTTGAGAGCTTTCCAGGGAAGACCTCCAACAGCTCTTGCAATAGTTCTTCGTGACATCTGATCGGGTAGATTTCTGTTTTGGAAATGTTGATTTTTAGGCCCGAGCATCTTCCAAAAATATCCAATATTTGGCTAAGGGCGACATGACTCTTCACCGTCGCATTTAAAAATATTCTTGCATCGTCTGCGTAAAGGAGCACCTTATTCTAGGCTGCCACGGTAGCACCGGTTTGAAAATACCTCGTCTTCTTTGCCGCCATTCGAAAGGTGTTTTGTAAGGATCAATCTTGAGAATGAAAAGAAGGGGATAAAGGGTCTCCTGTCGGACCCCACGCGCATGTCTTATTGATTCCGTCGATTGACCGCTGATCGGATCCGTGAAGATGAGGTCCTAAGAATTGCCGCCACCCATTCCGCCATTTGCGGCCAAATCCCAAAGCTGAAGGACCTCAAGAAGATAAGCCCGGTTTAACGAGTGAAAGCTTTTGAAATATCGGTTTGATGAAGAGGCGGCGTTAGGTCTCTGTGAAGTCAGTCTCGATTGTTCTTTGAACATATAAAAGTTATCATGGATGCATCTCTTCTTTATAAAAGCGCTACGTGAGACCGAGACCAGCTCATTTAGCTTTAGCGCAAGCCTATTTGCCATAATTTTGGTGATGATCTTCATGAAGCTATTAATAAGACTGATTGGCCTGAAACGCTCCAATCTATCCGCATTTTCAATTTTCAGGAGAAGGATAATATTTGCTTCATTTAGCTTGTGAAGGTTTTCGTGGCGGAGGTTGAAGAAGTCTTTAATTGCTCCCACCAAATCGGGTTTGATTGTATTGAGGCATGCTTTGTAGAATAGACCTATGAAACCATCTGGTCCAGGTGATTTTTGCGTTGGCAGCTCCTGAATGGTGTTAGACACTTCATTGTCAGTGATTTCGGTCTCTAGGCCGCTTAGGTCTCTTGCAGTGTAGCCCAAGCACTCCCACTGTAGTGATTTGTCCCTCACTCCTTGTTCGCCCAAAACTTTTTTGAAATATTGGTAAGCCTCATTTAGCTTTTCCTGCTGGCTGTACATTACTCTATCTTCTCTTTGAAGGACCCTAATCAAATTTCTTTTTCGTCTTGAGCTGGCAATCAGATGGAAGAAACGGGTGTTGGCGTCTCCCAGTCTGATTTTCGTTAATCTTGCATGTTGTCTCGCTCTTGATTTCTGTATGGCCGCAATGCCGAGGAGTTTGTGCTTGAGAATTTTCCGAAGCTCTACTTCATTATTAGCTAGCGGACGTCTTTCTTGAGTGCATTCAAGGATCGTGATCGTGACTTGCACCAAGGCAGTTTGTAACCCCATGGTCGCGAAAATTTTCCTCCTCCAAATCTTTAATGCCTTAGCCGTTCTGATCATTTTGACGTACAGCCGAAGCAACGAATCCGTAGTGAGGATTGGCTGTCCCCAGGAATGGGCCACAGTTTCCATGAACCCCGGCAACGAGACCCAGCAGGACTCGAAACGAAATCCCTTAAAGAAATCGAAGGATACGTGTCCCTGCATGAGGAGGGGACAGTGGTCCGAGGTCATCGACGGTAGAGCGCATAGGTCCGCATTTGGGAAGGCGTCGTGCCATTCCGTGGATGCCAGGAACCGGTCGATTCTTGTCATCGTGGGCTGGTCTTGTTCATTTGTCCAAGTGAAACGGCGCCCCTGCAGGTCGAGCTCCAACAGCTGCAGACTATTGATAACTTGATTGAATCTTTGCATCATTCTTCTATTTGTGACGCCCCTATTTTTCTCGCTCGCTTGTCTGATGAGGTTGAAGTCCCCTAAGATCAACCAGCTGGGAAGGGTCGTTCCACGCAGGGTCTCTAACTCCGTGAGAAAGCCTCTCTTGTCCTCATCAGATTGGGGTCCATATACTCCGGTGATATCCCATGCCGATGCCTCACTGCGTGATGTTATAGTCGCCGTGATCGTATTGGTTGTGGTTCTAGGATTTTGAAGATCATACAGATCGTCCGAGGCTGCAAGCAGGATACCACCCGAGGCTCCATTTGAAGCTATATAGGCGGTCTGGTTGGCAAGCCTCGCACCCAAGGTTTCCTTAAGCAAACAAGCGGTCCAATTGGATATTTTGGTCTCTGAGACATACAATAGTAGCACAGTAGAGAGGATTAGTTGCTTGATGCTTTCTCTTTTGCCGGGTTGTTTAGCCCTCTAACGCTCCATGAGAGGATAGAACAATTCACGACATTAGAAGCGTGTAACTCCACTTGAAAGGGTACACAGTTTCCCATAGCAAGAGCGACAGGTATAATTAGCACAACAAACATGATACCTAATACCCTCTGGCTAGGGAGGCATGCACTACGGCATACTGGCCCAGAGCCCCACAGGAGCCGATTTAGGAAGCCAGGACAACGATACAATGGCCTAGAGGCCGAAGCGTAAACAACAGAAGGAAGAGCTACGGTACAATGATCACCGGTGAAGCTACTATTGGAACTGAGATACCCCACTGTAACTACTCTTGCACTGCCAGAGACTTGCGCATTCTTCACTTGTAACATGAGAAGAAGGTACCAATCTCCACTTCTGGAAGCAAAAACCGCCCCCCGCTCATACCTCCAGGCGGGTGCCTTCCTTCGCGACCGGGTTTTCCTGGCTAGCTGTCTTCTTACTTTTGCGCTTGGTATTGCTCTGGTTCACCAGCTCCAGGATCGCTTCAACCTTTTCCTTGCTTAATGGCTTTTCGATGTAGCTTGCAAGTTGCTGAAATAAAACATCCTGAGATAAATCATTAGGAGTGGAGCTCTGTTGAGCTAATGGGGATAGTTGCTTAAGTTTTGACGCGAGAAGCTCTTGCGCTAATTGAATTGCTCCTTGTTAACCCCTACTCTTGCTTTTGATTTTGCCGCTAATCTGGAACTTTTCTTTGGGTAAAACCTCTGGAAGTTGTAGCTTGGTTCACCCCTTAGGATGGTGGAGTTCTATCGGGGTGTTTGGATGATAGGAGGTTCGGGTTGAGTGAAACCGAGTTTATGAATTCCTCAATTCCCATCTCGCTATTTGGTAAGTCGTGCTCAACATTTGGGAGTCTTCCGATGGCTCGAAAAGGGAGTGTGTTGTTGTTGGTGGCGCCACTGCATTAGAGGTTCCGCCCTAGGCGTCGGGGTGCTATGAGTAAACCCCGGATGTGAGTTACAGAGGAGCATTTGGGACTAAGATTGCCCGACAACGAAGGCATTAGCTCGGCATCTATGTTTTCTGCGCTAAAGCCACGGAGCAACATTAACGTTTAGTTGAAGGTAATGTTGAAGGCTCAAGGTGTGATTTTCGAGCTTTGGTTTCGTCTTTGGGTTTCTTTGGCGATATTTTCGGTGCCGCGTCTGACTGAGCACTACCTTTGAGTCTATTTTTGTCTGGCCCGTAGCTTATAGAGGTGTGAAGGGCCGTTTTTTCCAGGTTTGCTTGCTGTGGAGCTATTGTTTGCGGTGTTTCAAAAGAGTGCCCAATTAAGCTGCTAGGGTCTACCATGTAACCAAGGGAAGCAAGACACAGGGCCGTAGAGGCCCACTCTCTGGCTGTGGGTGATGGGGTGAGACAGGTGCTATGTCGTCTAATTTGTCTTGTTGAACCGACGAACTAGGGATTAGGGAACCTTGATGCTCTTGCGACAATACGGATGAACCGACAACAGAAACAGGCTTTGGTAAATGCTGAAAATAGAAGGGTATAGTGTTTTTGCGCACCTGCGCCCCAAGATGGGCCCGCTTGATGTCGGCTCCAGCCTTCCCTTCGCACCCAGCGGCTGGAAGGGCTTCCAGAGGTCCGACCCGGGACCTCTTCTGCGCATGCCCAGCTCCAGGTCGAGCGCCCTGGACCTCTCCAGCGATGACTTCCTTGATAGGCTCTGCGAAAGTCACCTTCTTCTTGACTTTTAGCGACTCAGTCTTGTTTGTCGTCTCGATGGACTTGATCATTTTCTGCGGCAGGAGCTGGAGTACAGGGGGGACATGCCGGAAGCGCCGAGAAGACGAACCTGCAGCTCCACGCCGAGAAGCACTGAGGCAATCCTCAGCTCCCCCCCGGCACCTTGAATCGCGAAGCCAGGTGGACATACTGCGGTGTTTGCGAGCTCTGCGGTGACGGTCGTCGCGGTTGCCATCTTCATCGTCGTCGTGGTCATCGTGGGCGGCGGTGGCCATGCTCTCTGCCTCTTGTTTGATCAGCTCGGTCTCTTTTCTCTCCGCTTCGTCCGGGCCCGTGAGACCACACAAATTCGCGGCGATGCTTGCGGTTTTGGAGGCCGCCAAAGTTGCTGCGCCCCCGGAGGAAAGAAAGATCTTCAACTATCTCCAGATGGTTTCGGAGATTGAAAACCTGCCCACGTTTCAGATCGGTTGGTTCATCGTAGAGAATTGATACCTGCGGCAGTGGGGTGTTGGTTGGAGGGAGCTCCCTGTCAGGCTCGATAACCGTCAGGGAGACTTCCTTGGGAATGTCAGACGGGTCCGAGCACCACGCCCAGAGATCGAAAGACCTCGTGCGCTCCCTGCGCCTAGTGCTCTCTTGCACGAAGTGGATAGCGCAGCTCTTCCCCAAAGCCCTTGCCGCCACTTCTTCGCTCCAGCAGTGCACCGGAACGCCTTCCACCCGGACCTTGACATGGAACTCGAAGTTGACATTTGTAGCGTATCGGTGCTCGGTCCAGGCCGCAAAGCTGAATTCGCGGCCGTGCCTTCTGACGCTAGCGGTTCACAGCCCTCCTTCTCATCGCTGACTCGGAGAAGATTATCAGAAACTGCTCAGGGAAGTGCTTGAGAAGCTGGAAGTCTCCATGACCGAGGTTGAAGCGGTCCCTGAGCATGTCCCCCACCGTGAAGGAGTCGACGTCATGACTATTCCCATCAAACCAGCACACAGCGGCGCGGTCTATGAGATCATCTCGTCTTCGCTTGATTGCCCCGGTTGCTGAGATCGCGCAGAAGGCCCTCGCCGGCCTGGCCCTGGGGTCGCCGGGGTACCTCGCCTCCATACTGCGCTCGCCCAGGACGGCGTCCCGGTAAGGTGTTGAGGTGGGGTTTCGGCTGGTGGAATGAGGGAGGCTTGGAGGTGGCTGCACTTGGGAAGAAGCCTTCGGGTCATGAGGATTTGAAGGGAGACCGGCACCTCTTCTGCTAGAGCATTGAATAGCTTTGTGCCCAGAAAGGAGGCAACGCCAACATCTTACCGGGGCTCTGCAGAAGCCGGCTATATGGTTTGAGGAAAGGCAATTGAAGCATTTACCCCTCAATTTCTGCTTGAAGAAAGAAGAGCCACTGCTACTCTGGTTCGGTTGGTTCACGCTGCCTACGCGAGGTGAATGATCCATACTTTTTCGCCACCAATGCCTTGGCTTGGTGGCATCCATCCTTCGCCTCTGAAATGGCACACCGCCAGGATATTTCCTCATCTTTGCAGCAAGTTGAGCTTTCAAGACTTTCTCTCAGAAGCGGCCCAGGAGCCTCTGAAGGTATCTTTGGGTTTCTTCTGCCCGTTGTGGGTCCCGAATTGGGTTGCACACTAGAGTCGAAAACCTCGCTCATCTTCATGGATCCCTTTCCCCTTAAGAGAGACAGGGATTCTAGGCTTCTGGAACCCGTCTTCAGCCGTTGGAGTTGAATGCTGCTCTGTGCCCCCTTCTTCAATGGCGCCGCGCTGGTGAGTTTGAAAGGTGATGTGACTCGACCTCTTGTCCTCTAGGGCTGCACCCTGACCGTGCGCCTTAACTCTTCCGCGGGCAAGAAGGTTGGGTGAACTTGAATGCTGATTCTGATAGCAGATCTTGTAGTGATCCGGGTCCAGGGACAGATCCTTGTCCAGCAGATTCGGCTCAGCCTCCCTGGAATTCGTCCCGCTTCTTTGCCTCCTTGACGCCTTCGGGCCTTGGTCCTGGAGGGGGATACCAGACAGGAAAAACCGTGGAGATGGGGGAGCTACCTGTGAGGATGCTGGATCTGGTGGAGGATTGGTTGATTTGCCTAAGGGTTGGGTTGGATTTGCGTTGGATCTATGGGTGGCGGAGGTGGGGCATGAGGGGGGGGGGACGGGGGCGTTGGGGAGGGAGGAGCCATCTTTTTGTGTGGCAACATTTGAGAGAACACATTGCAACAAAGTACAACAGTTCATACAACAATCAATAAACAAGTATGCAACAATTCGAGAAAATGCTTGCAACAAAAACCTACAGAAGCCGAGGCCATGTCCGTAGCTTTGATGTCTGATACTGCTAGTGGGGAGGAGATGGCTAGCTCGGAACCTCGTCGCCGCTAAGCCTATATCTAGGTTTGGCCAAGGCTAGCCCACTAGTTCATTTTCGGCCCTCTGTTAGATCCCTCCGATTTGTACATATCCCACGCCCTAGCTCCTCTAGCGCATCGCCTGAATGCACTCTCAGGAAAGGAGTTCATTTGTTGTGGCGCTCTCCGGTCGTCGACAGCTCACCACAGCTTTAACTTGCTGGAGGAGGAGGGAGGAAGGACTTGGGTGGAGGAATGACTAGGGAGACAGGTGCAGGAGAGGAGATGAGCTCATTTCCAGTAGAGATCTCCCAAACACCGGAGCTTTGGCTTGTTAGAGTAGGGGGAGACGAGGAGGAAGGAATAAAGAGAAAGGAAGAGGGAACTAGCCTACTATGTGTGTGGTTATAAAGGAGAGCATATAATAGAATACACACGTGAGTGAGTAATGAGTGATCGGGTGGCTAAGAACCATCCGGACTTTTTTTTAGTTGCTCCGGATGTCAGGGGCAGCAGTTCTGTTACATATTTAGGTCTGGTTTGGGAAGTCTATTCCCGACCGGAATCTCTGTGGACGGATCAGGATTTTAGCCTAAAATCTTGGTTCATCCACAGAGATCTCGGTTAGGAATAGATTTCCCAAACCAGCCGTCTATTCGCACCTGTGAACCTGAACCTACGAGACGATGTAATTGCAAGAGAAAATGCAAGTCGGTACTCCACATTACATTTGCGTGACGTAGTCGCAAGAGACAATGCATGTATGCGAGCGTGAGTTTTGGCTCTCTGTTGCTCATCCATCCATCCGTTTCGGTGGTGCGATCAAGCTCAGACATCGCACCATGGATCCAATCAATCTTTTCTTTGGTTTCCTGTCATCCACATTAACCAGCTGTATGTAAGAAATGCTGTGTTTTGGGTTCCATCAGCCTACCCACCTCCTACGGCGTGTTCAATTAATTCCATCTTGTGCCGAACAACTTGGAAAATAAAACCATTGAGTTCCATACACCGAATAGTTTAATTATTTACTCGAAAAGTGAAGTTGATAGGTAAGAGGGATTCAGCAACCATCCCTTTCCCAGCTCGATCAATCCCAAGAATGCCACTGGGGTTTCTTCCACTTCTCTGGCCCCTCCATCATCGGCGGCGTTCCTTTGCCATGACCAGTTGACGGATGTGATGGCCACTAGCTTCGCCAGAGCCCGACGTGAGGCGTGTGGGGTAGAGACGAAGAAGAAGGTGGCGATGTCTGGGCAATCGCCGGTGGCGGTACGGTAGCCGGCGAATCACGAACCGTGAGGACATCCAAAGGTAGTAATTAGTCGTCGACTGATTGCTAATTTTCTCCTGAGATTTGAGAGGCCGGGACGAGATTTAAAATAGAGTCCTTCTAAATTATATATATATATATATATATATATATATATATATATATATATATGAAGCTTTTTAGTACTCTCGAGTACATACTCCCACCTCTAATATACCACTTAAATAAATATTTTATACTCCTTTATCACTTTCGGTATACTCAATAATTATTCTAAGATACTCCAATGCAACATGATTAAAAAATTTATCAAACCTTTTATTTTTTTGGTACATATCCTTTTCCATATGTATAAGAAATATGTAAACAAATTATGCTATAAAGGGTGGATTTTAATGAATTTTTCCATGAAACTCACTTTGGAGTATCTTATAATCGATATTAGAGTATACTCAATAGGATAAATAGGTATAACAACATCATTTAAACGGTATATTAGAGGTGAAATACATACACCTGTGAGTATGGAACCATTTTCCTATATATATATATAGGAAGCCTTTTCTGTACTCCTAGGAGTACATACTCCCACCTCTAATATACCACTTAAATAAACACTTTATACTCTTTTATCACTTTTACTTCAATAATAATTCTAAGATAATCCAATACAACATAGTTGAAAAAAAAATTCATGAGAACCTTTTATTTTTTTACTACATACCCTTTTTCATATGTAAAAAGAATATATAAACAAATATTGCTATAAAGGGTGGACTTTAATGAAATTTTTCATGGAACTCTCTTTAGAGTATCTTATAATTAGTATTAGAGTATACTCAAAAGAATAAAGAGGTATAACAATATCATTTAAATGGTATCTTTGAAGGTGGGAGTACATACACCAGAGTATGGAATCATTTTTCTATATATACACACACACACACACTAGTTCAATGCACGTGCGTTGCTACGAAAAATAATTTTGGTAACGAAACATAAAACTCAAACAACAAAAGAAAATTGTGCTAAAAGATCAAACATCTATTTCTCCAAATTACACAAGTTTTATAGTTTCTCCTCAGAGCATGAATTTAGGCATTCATGATATTAAAACAAATTTAGAAATGATATTCTTGGTATACGTCCTGAAAGATCTGAAAATAAATAGTTACTTTGCAACACGACTTAGATAACATTTTGATCAAAATCTTGTCTATGATGTGTGTACTTCTCTGTAGACAATGTTTTTCGTGAGATTCCGTGAGTTTTCTTAGACTTTCGCCCTTGTCCTTCTCTATCTGCGGCAGCAAGTATCTTGATGTTGCTTCTAGCGGTGGCTCTAGATAGTGCGACATATAGTTGCCCATGAGAGAAAACCGGTTCAGGGAGTTAGACACCGACATGCGGGATGGTCTGCCCTTGCGCCTTGTTGATTGTCATTGCGAAGCTGAGCATAATAGGGAACTGCTTTCTCTTGAATCTAAATGGGAATATCTCATCATCAGAGGGACATAAAGATATTCGAGGTAGAAATACCCTCTTCCCGGCGTGCTCGCCAAGCACAATCTCAGCATCTATAGCATTCTTTTGGAATACTCGCACTACAAGTCTCGTTCCGTTGCATAGTCCATTTGCAGGGTCAATGTTTCGCAACAACATCACGGGACAATTAATCTTAAGCTTGAGTACATGCGGAGGTAGACCGTTAGGCGTCAGGGTGTTTAGGAATTCAGGAGGGTAGAAGCTATGGGGATCATCCTCCGCAGAATCAAAGCTATGGTACACCATCTCCTCCCCATGAAACATGTCAATCATCTTCATATTAATCCTATCAATGTACTCGTTTCGGGTCGACAGGATGGCTCGAGATGTGATATAGTTTGCATCCGATAGGTTGTCATCCAGCATAGGAAAAACACTCTGTATGAGTTTATCGATGTCTGTGCCATTTCCCGTATATGGTATCTGAGATTCGATCGGGAAGCGCGACTTGACCATTCTCATTAGTCTCCTCAATACCATTCCCAATCCGTAATAGGTACTCTGCGTACTCAAGATCACTCTGGGCCCTCATGTTACGTACGAGCCTTAGTTGTCGCATACAATCCCATAGGTATGACTTACACAGCTGAAGGATCAAGGATACCGACTAGAGGGGGGGGTGAATAGGAGGTTTTATAATTTTCTAAGCTAAATTTCACTTTTGATTAATCCTTAGCACAATTTACAATTCTAGCAATGTCAAGGCCTAGCAATTTTAATGATCACCGAAATTCTTATACTTAAACTACTTCAAGTACCAATAATAATGCAAGTGCAAGTAATGAAGCAAATTCAATAATGATCAAGTGCTAGAAATGAAATAGTAGTAGAAACAACGCAAACCACACAAAGATGAACTCGTGAATTTTATCCCGTGGTCTCGGAGACTTGCCGGTCTCCTCTACTCCACGTTGAGGTGACTTGAATCACTTCAAGCCGGCTCCACTCGCTTGAGCCTTCCCCGATCACTATTGATAGCTCTTCCCCGCTCCGGGTAGGCGAGCTTCGTGCCTTCACAAACGATTGGCCCTTCTCACAACCTTCTTTGAGAAGATCACCAATCCCGATCGCCTCCAAGCCGTCTAGGAGGCGGCAACCTCCAAGAGTAATAAGCTTCGACGCTTGCTTGAGGTTGAACTTGAGTGTCTAAGGCTCAAACAATGAATGCTCACTCAATTTTGCTTCTACACCTCTCAAATGTGTGAAACTAGTGCTCAAGGTGTTTGGAAGGCTTGCAATAACTCAAGTGTATTCAATGAGGTCCAGAAGAACCCCTCACACTGCAGCAAGGGGGTATTTATAGCCTCCACCAACCAAAACTAGCCGTTTGGAATTTTTACTGAGTTTGGTAGAGTCGATCGGTCCAGCCGGACTCGGCCGGTCCGCCGATCCTCACGGTCCAACAGTCGGAGCAGTTCATTTAATGCGTGAATAGTTCTTGTTGGACAAAGACCGTCACGACCGCCAGAAGCAGTTGCGTACGGACAAGAAGAATTAGGTTTTAACCCCTCTGAAAAACGCGGCGATGGACAAGCGGTGGCACCGGCCGTCCGGTCACACCGCACCTTGCCCGTCGCACCGCTCGCCAAAGCCAGCGCACCTCGAAAAACATGCTCTCTGGATTTTACCGCGCCGCGACGGGGCGGTGGCACCGCCGGCCAGTCCGGACCGGACCGGGCGATCGCACCGCCGCATGACCCGGTCGTGCCGCGATCCTCACAATGGTCCAACCCTTAAACAACCGGTCCGACCGGCTAGAACTCGGTCACACCGCCCGCAAACCCTAGGTCCGGTCCGACCGGACGCCATCGATCCGATCCGCCCCGTCACCAAGACGCAGCAGTTAGGAGGAAATCAAAAAGGAAAGAGACAATCGGTCCAACAAGCCAAAGCAAGATTTGACAGATGAAAACTATTTCTTTTAGAGTAATTTGTGCAAGTGCCTAACCAATATAATTTTGAGCCTTGACACTCTATTTTCAACCTTAAACACAACGACAAGAGCCCTCTTAATAGTACGGCACTAAAACTAAAATTCGATCTTTTCTTCAACCTCTGAGATCGGTAAAAGCGCAAAGAATACTTCTAAACCTTTATACCTTTGTTTCTTTTGCTTTTCTTGATGCATGCTCCACTTTTTGTATTGATATCATCCGACATCTTGAAGCATATATTTTCTGCTTTCAACTCACTCACAAACAACATTAGTCTTTTAACCTCGATTGTCATTAATTACCAAAACCTAAACCACATGGGGGCCTAGATGCTTTCAATCTCCCCTTTTGGTAATTGATGACAATCCTTATAAATGAATTGAAGTAAATTGAGATTTTGTGTGAGTGACAAATAAAACACTTACTCACACAATGGGATTCTTATTTAGCAATATTTTGTCTTTAGAGGACACAAGATGTTTGGTTTAAAATATTGCCAAATGAGAACATAGCTCCCCCTACAAATGTGCTATGAATAAACAATAAGAATTTGCACATTTGTATATGAATTTCATATGACAATAGAGATGATAATATACAAATAAATAAACATGGCATAATGCGAAACTCATAAGGATGATATTTAGATGCAAAGGAACCAAAGATTTCAACAAGGTTGAGATCACAATATAGAGTTCAACAAAGACAAACAACATAAATAACCACGAAAATCATACAACTCCATTACAATAAGATAGGATAGGTAGATTAGGCTTCAAAGGACTTTTAGGACTTCAAATTCTTTATTTTTCTCCCCCTTTGTCATCAAGTGCCAAAAGGATCAAGAGAGCACTAGGACGAAGGAGGTGGAGGAGGCGGATGACGACGCGAGATTCATAATAGCGACCATAATGGCGATACTCGTCAAAAGAAGAGCGAAGGTCGTTGAGATTGGCGTCAATGGTGTCAACTCGCTCTCTAAGCAGTATCAACCACTGGCGAGTTTGAGCACGAGATGCCTCAATTCTAGCATAGTTATCCATCATAGAAGTTTCAGGGCAGCAAAGTTGCTCATCATGGCATTCGAAGGACCTCAAAGTTATCAAAGTATGGGCGGAAAAAGGATGAGCACAGGGAAAGGATCTGTTGTTCTTTATTTCTGCTGTGGCTGCTCTTCTTCATCAACTTCTTCTTTGTTGGGATGAAGATTGACCCTTTGAATGTTGACACCAGCCTCTCGTGGTTTATATGGCTTGTGGACACCTCCACATCCACCACGAAATCCAGAAATCCTCTTTATAAGCATCATGATATAGGGGGCAAAATAGATACTTTTAGCTCTATCCCCAGCAGAAGACTTAATCTCACGAAGAATGAAATCCACAACATCAAACCGCTCTTTCTTCATGATTTTGTCCATGATATTCCACGCATAGCCTCGAATTTCATCAAAATTACCGCTCTTAGGATGAACGGTAACTCGAATAATTCTATTTACGAGACTAGCAGTGGGAAGAAGGTGTGACATTTTTCGAGCCTCGACTTGAGCATTAGGGTCATAGAACCCGAATCGATCGACAAGTGAAAATGGAGGCTCGTCATGAATTTTGGGTGACCGTGATAGATACCCCAAATCGCTCAATATCGGCCTTGGTCATGGTGTGTAGACAGCGAGATCACTTATCCATTGGATTTGGTCATACTCATCGGATATGTGAGCGGTGGCATAAAATTGTCTAATCATTATTTCATTGAAGTCACACTTGAAGTTCACGAAGCTCTCAAGATTAGCACCATGAAAGAGTTCGAGCACACCCACAAACCGTGGAATAGTTCGATATATGTCGATCCACCCATTTTTGATCAGCAAAGTCTTTGTTGAGATAGATCTCATGATATGCTTTTTCTTGAAAGAGTGTTACGAAGTTGTTCACAAAACACCGTGAGGAAGCTGAAACCGATTTGCAAGACGAAGAGAGAAAAATTTTTGGCTTTGATTGTCCTTAAATCCATGGATGAGTCAAAATCAAAGTTTTCTTCAATATCTTGATTCTTCTTCTTCACCTTCACTTTCATTTTCGGATTCCTCTTCTGTGCAACTTCTTTCTCTTTTCTACTACGCAAATTTCGCCAAGCTCTTCTTGAACCTTCGTCGGATTTCCTTATCTCGCACGCCTTGTTGGGGAATCATCATCATCCATCATCATGTCCCAAACGATATCGACCTCCTTGTTGATTTCGGACGAGACCATTGCCGCGTGGAGGAAGATTCTTTCGAGATTTCGGTCTTTGGCATGGTTTCTAGGAATTGCAAGGAGTGAATGAGAATCAAAGAGGACATACCCTAAAGTAGGATTAGTATGCAACTTGTGGCAAAATTGAAAGGAAAATTTCGCAATAATCCTTTGTCATGGTCGGTCGGACCACACGAGAGTGTAACCGCATGAAGGGTGGTGTGACCGCATGAGGAGATGGTGTGACCGATCCACTCGAACATGGTTTCCCATTTTGTGATTTTCGCAAAATCTTGATGGAATGAGTATATCGAACCAATAAAAGTCTCAAAATGGTATCTAGAAACATTAGACAACGCATTTTTGCAACTTTTGTTGGTTTGATTTGTCACATTTTACCACATTTTACATAAACCTAGAACAAGAAAATGGAACAATAGGGCATGATAGACTTGAGATCTTGAGAGAGAAGAAGAACGAGGGTTACCTTGAGGGAAAGGATCAAGATGAGGATGAAGAACACAATTGATTTGCTCTTGAGAAGGAGATCCAAGAGTGAGCTCCTTTTGGGTGAGAGAGCAATGGAGAAGGAGTGTTCTTTGAAGAAGATAAGAATGAGGGAGAGCACGGGAGAGACAAAGGAAAAAGACTACAGGCAATGGAGTGATAATTGGTGCAAAAACGAAGAAAGGACAAGCTGCAGAGAATCGGTGAGCAGTCCATTCGGTGGGGATCGGTGGGACCGAAGCAACAGGGCACAAATATGCGGTCCAACATTGGCGCTGGTCCGACGCGGGGGCGGGGCGACCACCGTCGCCTGGCCCAATCAAGAGGCGATGCGACCGCATGGCGGCGGTCCGACCGACTCAAGACACCGGTTGCCACGGCATCGACGAGGAATACCATTCCAAAATCCAGAAAATTCAGAAAATCCAAGATTTAGTTTTAGATGCAATTTTGATATATAATTTTTTAATAAAATACTCTTATTTTGCACCTCAACTCGAGAGATTAGGCAAAATGACAAGTTTTGATGATTGGCTTGTTCGAGTCGAAACACCGCATAAGAGACTAGAAATATGGCATTCTAGTTCTATGGGCAAAACTCAAATGTGCTTTTAGTAGATCGATATAGATCGGAGCTTTGAATTTTGTATCAAACTTTTGAAAAACGAAAGTTTTGTTTCATTATAAACATAGAGAGGATATAGTATGATTAAGGTTTCAATAGATAAGATTTAAGTATTAATAGATTGTAAATGAAGATTTTGACAAACTTTGCACTTGTAAGGGTAAAATTAACTATTTTCAAATAGTTTGACTTATAAAGTCTAATTTTATCCTTTTAAGATATTTATAGCACAATCTTCAATTTTCACTTTTAGGGATGTAATTTATACATTAATTGCATATTACTCCCCTAAATGTGGGACTCCTTCGAAAGAACGAAAACCAAATAAAATCCAAATTGCAACCAAAAGAATTTCATTTATGCCACATTAGAGATATCAATGACATTTAACTCATTTCTCAATTTGCAAAATCTAGCCTCATCTAAGGGTTTGGTGAGTATATCCGCTAGTTGATTTTCGGTTGAATATGACTAATCTCAATATCTCCTTTGCCAACATGATCTCTCAAGAAATGATGGCGAATATCTATATGTTTGGTTCTTGAGTGTTGAGCGGGATTATTGGCTATTTTAACTGCGCTTTCATTATCACACAAAGAGACACCTTTTAAAATTTATTCCATAATCCATTAGAGTTTGCCTCATCTATAACAATTGGCGCAACAACTACCGCGGATATGTATTAAACCCGGTGGATAAGGCTACGGAGTTTTGTTTCTTGGAGAACCATGAAACTAGGGATCTACCTAGCAATTGACAACTCCGGAGGTGCTTTTTCTATCCACTTTACAACCCGCATAATCCGAATCCGAATATCCAATTAAATCAAATTTTGCACCTTTAGGATACCATAACCCTATGTTTGAGGAATGTTTTAAATATCTTAGAATTCTCTTTACGGCAACTAAATGACATTCTTTGGGAGAAGCTTGAAAACGAGCACACATGCAAACACTAAACATAATATCGGGCCTAGATGCGGTAAGATAAAGCAAACTACCAATCATAGACCTATAAAGCTTTAAATCTACCAGTTTACCTCCCTCGTTTAAGTCGAGATGCCCGTTTGACGCCATTGGAGTCTTGATCGGCTTTGCGTCCTCCATGCCAAACCTTTTGAGTAGATCCTTCGTATACTTGGTTTGACTCACGAACGTCCCATTCTTGAGTTGTTTGATTTGAAGTCCAAGGAAGAAACTCAACTCCCCGATCATCGACATTTCAAACTCCCTAGACATCATGTCACCAAATTCTTTGCAAAAATCTTCATTAGTAGAACCAAAAATGATATCATCAACATATATTTGACATACAAAGAATTCATCATCAATTATTTTTGTAAAGAGCGTTGTATCAACCTTCCCAATTTTGAAACCCTTTGAGAGTAGAAAATCTCTAAGTCGCTCATACCATGCTCTAGGAGCTTGTTTGAGTCCATATAGCGCCTTAGAGAGTTTGTACACATGATTAGGATATTTGGAATTTTCAAAACCGGGAGGTTGTTCTACAAATACCAGTTCGGATATTTCTCCATTTAAAAATGCACTCTTTACGTCCATTTGAAATAGTTTTATGTCAAAACTTGATGCAAATGCGAGCAAAATTCTAATAGCTTCTAATCTAGCCACGGGTGCAAAGGTTTCACCGAAATCTAATCCTTCAACTTGAGTGAAACCTTGCGCCACTAATCTAGCTTTATTTCTAACTACAATCCCATTTTCATCTTGTTTATTTGAAAGACCCATTTTGTGCCAATTACATTATGTTCTTTAGGTCTCTCTACTAAAGTCCATACATCATTACGAGCAAAGTTATTCAATTCTTCATGCATAGCATTTACCCAATCCGGATCAACTAATGCTTCATCTCGTGAGTTGGTTCAAATGAAGATACAAATGAGTAATGCTCACAAAAAAAGCAACACGGATCGAGTTTGAACACCCTTACTCATGTCACCCAATATTTGGTCTATTGGGTGATCCTTGGAGAGACCGTGATGAATCCTTTGAGGCAAGCGGTTGAATTTGTTGCTCGTCATTCTTGTCATCCTCATCATTTGTTCGAAC
This sequence comes from Guadua angustifolia, assembly GCA_036346375.1. Classification (NCBI taxonomy): domain Eukaryota; kingdom Viridiplantae; phylum Streptophyta; class Magnoliopsida; order Poales; family Poaceae; genus Guadua; species Guadua angustifolia. The sequence continues at coordinate 26,333 of JAYEVE010000196.1, forward strand.
TTGACTTGGTGTAGCGGAAGTTGAAGGTTCAACTTGAGTAGATGAAGGTTGATCTTGCTTGTCCACTTGGCTTCACATCTCCAATTGTCATATTTTTCATTGCTTCTCTTAGGCCTTCCTCACCTACATCATCCAAATTTTCTTGCTCTTCTTGAGAGCCGTTAGTTTCATCAAATTCAACATCACACGTTTCCTCTACAAATCCTTTGTTTTTATTAAAAACTTCGATAAGCTTTGCTATTTGAAGAATATCCTAATAAAACCCTTCATCACAACGACTTTGAAACTTAGAAAGCCGAACACCCTTTTTCAAGATGTAGCATTTGCAACCAAATACTCGAAAGTAAGAAATGTTGGCCTTCTTCCAACAAGAAGCTCATAAGAGGTCTTTTTCAAGAGTCGATGCAAATAGAGTCTATTTGTAGCATGGCAAGCGGTATTAATGGCTTCCGCCCAAAAACTATCGGACGTACCATACTCATCTAACATTGTTCTTGCCATTTCAATTAATGTACGATTTTCCGTTCCACAACTCCATTTTGTTCGGAGTATAGGTTGCGGAAAGTTAGTGCTTTATTCGATTTCATCACAATAATCTTCAATTCTTGTATTTTTGAACTCGGAACCATTATCACTATGAATTTTCTTTATTATAAAATCAAATTCGTTTTGAGCCCTTTTGCAAATCTTTTGAAAATACTTGAGGTTTGGTTTATCGTCTAAAAAGAAAACCCATGTATATCTAGAATAATCATCAACAACGACTAAACAATAATAATTTCCTCCAATACTTTTATAAGTTGTTGGACCAAACAAATCCATGTGCAAGAGTTCTAGAGGTCTAGATGTAGACATTATGCTTTTTGAAGGATGAGAACTAGCGACTTGTTTACCGGCTTGACAAGCACTACAAAGTCGATTTTTCTCAAACTTCACATCTTTCAAGCCCACAACTAAATCATTTTTAAATAGCTTTTTAAGTTGAATCATCCCAACATGAGCTAGTCTTCTATGCCATAACCATCCTAAAGAGGTTTTTGCCATTAAACAAGTTTGAAGACATGAGTCATTTGAAGTGAAATCAACTAAATATAAATTTCCGAATCTAAATCCTTTAAACACAAGCGAATTATCATTTTCTTTTGTAATAACTACATCATTTTTAGAGAATGTGCAAATAAGATCAAGATCACAAATTTGAGCGACGGATAGCAAATTGAAATTTAATGTTTCAACTAAGGAGACATTTGAAATGGAAAGATCATTTGATATAGCAATTTTACCTAAGCCCAATACCTTTCCTTTGCTATTATCACCAAATGTGATCTTGTCGTTTTGTCCATTTCCCGAATCAAAGGTGGTGAACATCTTCCGGTCACCGGTCATGTGTTGGGTGCATCCACTATCCAACACCCAATGCCGTCCACCGGTTTTGTAGTTCACCTACAAAAGAAGATCAAACCTTTTTAGGTACCCAAATTTGTTTGGGTCCTTGGAGGTTAGTGACCAAGGTTTTGGGAACCCAAACGGCTTTCTTTCTTTGGCCAATTATTGGGGTCCCAACAAACTTAGCAAAAATTTTACCATTTCTATCTCTTTTAAGCACATAACATGAATCATGAACATTTTCCTTAGAAGATTTACTCAAATTACAATCATTAGCTAGATGTCCTATTTCATGGCATTTATAGCAAAATTTACCATTTGATTTAACAAAGCGAGGAGCCTTGTTATTTATTTTCTTGTTCTTTTAGGAATATAACCTAAACCTTCTTTATTATATGAGCATCTTTGACTACCTAAAATCTTATTTAAGGTGTCCTTACCCTTAAAGCATCTATCCAAACTTTGACTTAATTTATTCACTTGCTTCTTAAGTTCATCATTCTCAACAATTAAATTTTCATGACATGAACTACGCTAGAACATGATAAATCAACTAAATCACAACATGAAGTAGATATGCTTGATTTTTCTACATGAGATGAGGTATTTGCTAGTCTAGGCATATCATTTATAATATCACACTCGATACCAATATCATTTGTTAATTTTGAATTATTCTTGACAAGTAGAATTTCATGATCTTCCTTTAGCTCATCATATGAATTTTTTAGAGTTAGGAATTCTTTCTTTAAAACCTTAAATTTTGATTTTTCTTTGCCAAGATATTCATTTAATTCTTCTAGCATGTCCATTAACTCATCATATGATGGCTCATTATCTTCATTGGAATTTACCTTGGTTTCTCCTCTAGCCATAAGGCATAAAGGAGTGACGAAAGGCGATGAAGCCTCCTTGATGGCGACACCGGCAAGACCCTTCTTCTTCGAAGGAGTCTCCTCTTCGGATGAGTCGGAATCCGAATACTCTTCTTCGGAATCCCACTCTCCTATATGAGCTTCACCCTTGCCATCCTTTTGGAATTTCTTGAAGAGCTTCTTCTTCCCTTGATAGAATTTCTTCTTCTTGGGTGATCTATCCTTGTCATCATTCTTCTTCTTCGGGCAATGTGAGGCGATGTGCCCCTTCTCATCACATTCATAGCACCGGATATTCGCATATCGGTTGGTGCTAGAAGATTGCCCTTTCTTGTACTTTTGCGGACCGCTAAAGCTCGTCGCCTTCTCATAAATTTCTTCATCCTTCTCACGAGAGTGCCATTTCCTCCTCGGTGTCCTCATCTTGAGTCCTCATCACTTGACTCGCCTTGGCCTTGAAGGCGATGTTTTTCTTCTTCGTTGAGCTTTGTTCTAACAATTCTTCCTTGTCTTTCTTGTAGAGTTCATTTGTGATGAGATTGCCGAGAAGTCCGGTGGGTGTCATCCTTGGCAACTCCGGTGAGTTGAGAAATAATGTCACCAAGGTATCATACTTCTCGGAAGGGCCCTAAGCATCTTCCTAACAACATCAACATCACTCAAGGTGGAACCAAGTCCCTTGAGCTCATTAACAATGTTATTTAATCGAGAATACATTTCATTTATACTTTCATGAGGCAACATAATAAAACTTTCATACTTTACTCTAAGCATATGCAATTTAGCTTCCTTAATAGTGGATGTTCCTTCATGAATTTCCGATAACGTGTTCCAAATTTCATGTGCGGTTTCTAAATTACTAATGCGATTGAATTCATCGCATTTAATGCACCAAAGATAGCATTCATAGCTTGAGCATTTAAATGAATATATCTTTCTTGTTGTTCGGTGTTACGGTGGCATCACCGGTCACAATGTATCCCTCATTAACGATTCTCCAAATATTTGGGTTCATGGCTTTGAGATAAGCGGTCATACTGAATTTTCCAATAAGCATAATTTGTTCCATCGAAAAATGGAGCTTTACCTATCGACACCCCGTCACTAGCCATTCTTACTCTTAGGCGGTAAAGCCCTAAATAAGAGTCCTTGCTCTGATACCACTTGAAGGATCAAGGATACCGACTAGAGGGGGGGTGAATAGGAGGTTTTATAATTTTCTAAGCTAAATTTCACTTTTGATTAATCCTTAGCACAATTTACAATTCTAGCAATGTCAAGGCCTAGCAATTTTAATGATCACCGAAATTCTTATACTTAAACTACTTCAAGTACCAATAATAATGCAAGTGCAAGTAATGAAGCAAATTCAATAATGATCAAGTGCTAGAAATGAAATAGTAGTAGAAACAACGCAAACCACACAAAGATGAACTCGTGAATTTTATCCCGTGGTCTCGGAGACTTGCCGGTCTCCCCTACTCCACGTTGAGGTGACTTGAATCACTTCAAGCCGGCTCCACTCGCTTGAGCCTTCCCCGATCACTATTGATAGCTCTTCCCCGCTCCGGGTAGGCGAGCTTCGTGCCTTCACAAACGATTGGCCCTTCTCACAACCTTCTTTGAGAAGATCACCAATCGATCGCCTCAAGCCGTCTAGGAGGCGGCAACCTCCAAGAGTAATAAGCTTCGGCGCTTGCTTGAGGTTGAACTTGAGTGTCTAAGGCTCAAACAATGAATGCTCACTCAATTTTGCTTCTACACCTCTCAAATGTGTGAAACTAGTGCTCAAGGTGTTTGGAAGGCTTGCAATAACTCAAGTGTATTCAATGAGGTCTAGAAGAACCCCTCACACTGCAGCAAGGGGGTATTTATAGCCTCCACCAACCAAAACTAGCCGTTTGGAATTTTTACTGAGTTTGGTGAGTCGTCGGTCCAACCGGACTCGGCCGGTCCGACCGATCCTCACGGTCAACAGTCGGGCAGTTCATTTAATCGTGAATAGTTCTCGTTGGACAAAGACGGCACGACCGCCTGAGAAGCAGTTCGCCGGACAAGAAGAATTAGGTTTTAACCCTCTCTGGAAAAAGCGCCGATGGACAAGCGGTGGCACGGCCGTCCGGTCACCGCGACCTGCCCGTCGCACCGCTCGTAAAGCCAGCGCACCTCAAAAACATGCTCTCTGGATTTTACGCGCCGACGGGGCGGTGGCACCGCCGCGCCGGTCCGACGGACCGGGCGTCGCGCCGCCCATGACCCGGTCGTGCCGCGCGATCCTCACACAGCCGGTCCAACCCTTAAACAACCGGTCCGGCCAAGGCTAGAACTCGGTCACACCGCCCCAAACCCTAGGTCGGTCCGGCCGGACATCATCGCGATCCGACCGCGTCGACCCGCACGCAGCGAACTAGGAGGAAATCAAAAGGAGCAGCAGGGCAATCGGTCCAACCGGCCAAAGCAAGATTTGACAGACTGAAAACTATTTCTTTTAGAGTAATTTGTGCAAGTGCCTAACCAATATAATTTTGAGCCTTGACACTCTATTTTCAACCTTAAACACAACGACAAGAGCCCCTCTTAATAGTACGGCACTAAAACTAAAATTCCGATCTTTTCTTCAACCTCTGAGATCGGTAAAACTGCAAAGAATACTTCTAAACCTTTATACCTTTGTTTCTTTTGCTTTTCTTGATGCATGCTCCACTTTTTGTATTGATATCATCCGACATCTTCTGAAGCATATATTTTCCTGTTTTCAACTCACTCACAAACAACATTAGTCTTTTAACCTCGATTGTCATTAATTACCAAAACCTAAACCACATGGGGGCCTAGATGCTTTCAACAGCATCGTGTCAATTATTTGTGGCCTCGTCCCCTTACGGACAACCGGTAGAACCTGCCTGAAGTCTCCACCAAACACGATCATTTTCCCACCGAACGGCAGATCATGTCGGCCCATGATGTCCCACATGCTACTGTCTAGGGCCTCTACCGCCTGTCGCCTCGTCATGGTGGCTTCTTCCCATATTTATCAATGATGCCTGCTGAAGAAGCTTAGCGGTCCCACTTTGCTTTGTGAAGCTACAGACCGCCCCACTTATAATGTTGAGTGGGATCTTAAACCTCGAGTGTGCTGTACTACCTCTAGGCATGATGGATGCGGCTACGCCCGACGTTGCGGTTGCCACTGCTATCTTTCCATCACCTCGGATCTTTGCAAGTAAAGCTTTATATAGGAATGTCTTTCCGGTGCCTCCCGGGCCATCTACGAAGAAGACACCTCCATCGCCATTGTCAACAGCAGATAATATGTCAATGTACGCTGCCATTTGCTCAGGGTTGAGGGAGGACGATAGAGATATATGCTCATCATTGACCTGGATTGTTGACTCCTCGTATATCTCTCTAACCTCTGTATCGGCGTTGTTGTGAGACTCATCTATAACAGGGAGAGGAAATGATGTTATGTCCTTCTCCATCGATTGCAGCATATTTCTGATGTCCAATAGCACCATCTGCTCAACTGTCTGTTGGCATGCATGGGAACGGCGGTAGTCGTCTGACATTCCCTCAAGGTGCCTTTCCCAAAGTCCACACACGTCGCTTGGCTCGCAGAAGACCAGTATAGTTGCAAAGAGCCTCCTAAGCGATGATGGCATCTGGAATAGCTCAGCCTCAGTAAGACACTCTTCTAGGGTGTTGTCAGCCTCGATTAGTCCCCTCTTCTCAGCGGCTTCACGGAAGAACGGGTAGACTACGTCGTTCACTGTCCTGAGTTCTTCAAAGGAGGTGGCACCAGATACGTGGATTAGGAAAACCCTTAGATAGTAGCGCTACCCCTCATTCAGACGAGCCGACACGATTCTGCCAACTTGTGTTCGTTCTACCCTCTTCTTCCACTGCTTTAGTCCTAGCTGCCAAAAAAATGCCGCTGGAAAATCCCTGTACAAGATCTCTCGAGCCTCCTCGCATGTTCGGTTCATCTTGAAATACTCTGTCGGCATGGTCCTCTCGACGCCATCTTTGCAACAACATCATGAAGATCTTGGCCGAAGAAGCGAGACCATGTGCATGTTTGGCGATGTAGCTGCATTTGCAATACAGGTGGGGAGATCTTGCTAAGGTCAAAGCTGTAGATCCTCCATAGAGCTTCTGGTGGGGTAACCCACCTAGCGTCCCTAAATTGCTTAATCTCGTCAATGTTTTCGTTGCTATCGGGTTCATTGAGAGCTCTGAAGCTGCAGTCGTGGCCTTTATAAATGTACTTGAATAGGTATTTTACGGCTTTTATGCTTGAGCAAACCTCCACATTTATATGGCAATTGTATTTCCTTAGAAGGTAAGGGTTGTATGGCACTACCCACCTATTGTCAAGCGTCCAACCTCGAACCTTTGCATGGCGGCCATTATCCCTTTGCCTGTATAAGGGATATGAGCCATTGCCTTGTATTGTAGATGCATTGAAATGACGTGGGTAGTAGTTCTTGCATCTACCCTCTTGCATGCACACGTTCTTGGATTTAGGACTCCACATGGGCCATGCATCATATGCTTAACTGACCATCTCGTACAACTCTGGATACTTGTTCTGTCACGGGAGCTCGGCGGAGATGAGCAGTCAAAGCCGCTCCGGACACGTGAGCTTGTAACCTCCCTTCATGATAAGAAGGAAGTGAACATGCGGAAGACCCCTCTTCTGGAACTCGATGACATACACATAAGCAGCTACTGTGCCAAGGATATGCCTCTTGAATAGTTGTTCCTTGAGGCTCTCAAGCAGCTCTGAATACTGAAACGATGAGATCGAGGCGATCTTGTGGGGTCTGTCGAGCTCTAGCTCTCGTATTATCTCTTCCCAGTTAGCGTCCAGGTACCTTCGTTGCATATCTCTATTACCCCCAATGAATGAAGCTAGCAAGCACAATCCTTTTGCCCACGGCTTGTGCGACTCTCTCCGAGACTCTATGCTATCAACCCGCATACAGTGCAGATCGGCTCGTATCTCCTTCGGTGGTGCACGAAGTAGTCGACCTTGTACCCTCCACCTTGATGTACATGTCAACTGTGTACTGCTGGAATAGGCACTTGCCGTATAATAAGGCGTTGAATATCCCACGACGCATATGAAATTTGTAGCAGTAGTAGTCTCTTACAGTAACGCAGAGCCGATTATTCAAATCTACACAGAAGAGGGACATAGTTAGGTGATGTGTAAATAATTAGGACATCAATAACAATGAGATGCCACGTTCACAGCAATACTCACCTTGATCCTCGTAGTGACCGTTGTTATTGTTGTTTTCCGGTGTTCGAATTATAGCTTCAAGGGGCACACCATGCTTCGGGATATGTGGATGCCAGCCTAGTTCTCCTCTTGGGGAGAAGAGTGGATACGACAAGGGGTCATAGCATCTATAGTGCGGCTTTATACTGTACTTCTCATTGTTGTTGCCATATAGGATTACGCTGCGGTTGAAATCTCTGCGCCGCTCATTGCCCTCGACCCACACAGCAGCCACTTCCGATGTTATTGGCCTGTTGTATACTCTTTGATCCATCTGTAAGTCGGTATTCAGTGATACACGATATTCCTTGAGATCTTCGGCTTGGCCTAGGCTCCTAAAAGTTTGAGAGTAGGGGTTGTCCCGGAGGATGTTGACCAACCTCCTAATGACTTCCTGGTCAAGGCTAGGTGAGTAACGAAACCGGTGATTCAGACTGGGGTCGTTATCATAGAAATAGAGCTCCAAATGATTCGGACCAGATTCACTTGGACCAAAGGAATGGACATTGTGGTAAATTTGTCCATAGGCTCGAAATGTGTACACTCCAGACCTCATATTGGTGTAGTTCTCGTCGAGACTCACACCTAGATTGGTGAAGGAGAAGTGACCGTTGAAGAATCTTATGTTGTCGTGAAAATGCCTCGCATCAGGATCTACACTCGACCAAAGCCTACGGAGTTCGGGTATTGGTTCTGGGTCCAATAGCTTGATTTTACCATTGCGACAACAAAACCCGTTCGTCTCATACTGGAACCTCTTTGCACCGCAATGTTCACAGTCTGGCTCAACCTTCAGCACGTGTGTGCTATCGGATATGTTGCTATACACATGATCGTATGGATCTTGGACATTTGAGCCCGCTGGAGAGTCATTTGCTAGCTCACCAACGTCCATGTCCTCCATTGCATCGTCACCTGGATGGATTCAAGTTGAGGGGATTATGATAGTTATTGAATTCTATATAAAGGTGAGAGAAATGATGTCTAGACTACCCCCACCGGCGAACATGTAGTACTCCTCATCCATATCCTCCTCTACGATTGTTTCTATACTATCTGTCATTTTTTGTGAGTATAGGTTAATAACAGTTACGTAGTTGCAAAGGTAAATATAGTTGTAGATGTTACCATTATCTATAATGAATGACTGCGTTGAGGATCTGCACTCTGAAGCCATGCGATGATGGATCGCCACCTGAAGCACATCGACTATGGGCATTGCATTGCAATTGATTGAGCATGGGGTGTCTCTCCTACTCGCATAACTTGCATTGCGTTCCTGTAATAATGCTTGCCTATCATTTGGTGTAATTATTTGCCTGGCTGATCTTCTACGGGCATTAATGTCTTCTCTTTGTTTAGGTGTTAAACTTTGACGGCGTGCTCTTCGGCGGGCATTAATCTCTTCTCTTTGTTCAGGTGTTAAACTTTGACGGCGTGCTCTGTCACGTTCTCGTCTTGCTAGCCTTTGCTCTAGTGTAAGAGCTGCATTCCTAGCATTTTGTCGATGATGCCTTGATTGTATTTGTTCTTCTGTAAGGTTTGCATTCCTTGCATACTGTCCACCACGGCTTGCCACACTTTTCTCAGGTGTAATGCGAGCCTCTATTTGACCAAGACTTGGCTGCCTTTGCTCCTCTGTCATGGTAGCAGAACTTTCAGCAACATCGCGGTAATTCATCCATCCTAAAGTGTACAACGCATGTAATATAATGAGCTGGTTTGAAGTGGCACAATATTTGCAATTAGAACACACATAATGGGGAAAAAAACAGCTTGTACCATTTGAGCATTCACCTTGTAGCGATACACCCATCGTGAGGGCACTTTGCGGTGGAATTGTATATGGCGTAGGTGTTTGATTAGGCTCATCTTCTTCGTCCGAAGACAAATAACTTTGAATATTGTATCCTTCACGTATAGATAAGGTAGTAGGGGCTCGTTGTAAAATAGCGGTGTGAAGTCTCTTTGGAGCATGATGTGCATCTATCACTGCCAAAATGATATTTGAAAAAAACATAGCATGCATATTTACAATTAATATCACCGATTCTGATATAAGCCAAAATTAAGAGAGATGGCAACATAGCAACCTTCTTTCCCTTTCCGTGATGACTGGTTTGGATGATGCGACATAATGCCAAAATCGTTTGTGAACTACAGAAACATTGGTGTGAGCTCAAAGAAGATAGCATAGTAAGATCTTTTATAGTACAATACTATATATTAGGTTGGTACTTTGCAAGTAAAATCTGAACATGGTATCATCCTTGGATTGACATGATCAAGGTAAGCATGTCTGTTGCAGGCTCCTTACACATGAAGCCAACATCCTTGGATTGACATGCCATCACAGATAATGAACTACTCCGTTACATAGGTTTTCAAGGGGTGAAGATCCCCTATAGTTATACTCTAAATCTATCTGGTGGATTTCACCAAATTTGGACCATAGGCTCTTTTCTATGGAATAGAGCCGAATCCACATACGAGCGCCATGGGCCCATGCCTGACTGGAGGCGATGTTGAAAGCAGCAAACATGAATTGGAAGATAGAAGATACAAAGGATGGAGGAATGCATGTTGCAAGCAAATTGTTCCACTTAATAGCAGAACATCTTCCATTTCCTTTAACATCGGTTTGTTTTTCTCCTTCATGAAATGCTCTGGTGCAGATTAGTAGATAGGATTGGGATAAATCCATAAAAGTTCTCTATACCCAAAGGCCGTTCAGGGAATATTTGTTTGGTTGTGCTGCTTCTTCGCTCACATCAGAGCATCAATGGTGCTACTGAACAGAGCTGTCTTCTCTAATGGTGCTTCCAGTTTTCAGGGCAAAAACACAAACAAACAAACAAAAAGGCGCTTTCAGTTTTCAGAAAATCCTGCTTCGCACACAGAACAAACACCATTAGAACAGAGAAGTACTCTTACTAATTTTTCAGCCTAGAAGAAATGTTTTTCTTTTGAGCATTCAAGCATTAAACAGATCTTTTAGGTGGAATACCATAGATGACAGCGTATGCTTATTTTTGCTGTGAATATTGAACTGCCACAAATATATATGGTCAGTCATCATGGGTATCAAAACTATGAGAAAAACTGGACAACGGATTTTGAGAGCACTATGAATTGTTTCATCGTCTTAGTAGACAAGAGGATGTGTAGCCAGATGAACCATGCTCAACGTTCCCCCGAGCCAGGGGTGGACCCAACGGCTGTTGGAACATTAAGGTGGTATAACATTAATTTAATTTTATAGATACATAGTATAATATTAATTTAATTCTATAGATACACAATAAAAATATGAAGTTAAACATTACGTCTAAAATATAGTTACTTGTTTTGGGATCTGATTTGGAAAGGTAAGTTGTATATAAAGTCTAATAGGTGAGGTGGAATGATCTAATCCATAAAGAAGAGCCAATGGTCCAGGTTTGGTGAAATCCATCAGGTGGATTTAGAGTGTAACTCTAGGGGATCTCCACCCAGTTTTCAAGATAGTAGGATCACAAACAGATTCATCACTTCTCTCAGATTCGATTCAGTAGTCTAGCCATACAACAGTTAAATGGTAAGGTTGATAAAAATAAAAAAAAGCATACGATAGCATCAAACCACAGTTATCAGGTTTTAAAGGTGACTGGTGAGTCTGGTGATAGTAACATTTTGCCAGCAAGAATAAGCTAAGCTCTTTGAACAAGAACAGTAAAAAAATGCTCTTTGAACAAGAACAGTAAAAAAATGCTTTGATTACACAGTTGTTAATTATACGATTTGAGAATTACATTGTTTCGTCTTTGGATGTTGTCAAATAGATACAGTGCGTGTCTGTTACAAATTCAGTTTTGCTTTGTTTCAGTTTTGATTAGATTTGGTAGTTGTGATAGCTATCCATATACATTTGTAAGGAATTGGTTTATATAAGTAAAGGTGAAAAATAGAAAAGCTGCTTAGGATTGGTAGCACAAAATGTTTTTCTATCTGTTCTCTATCTCTGTTCTTTTCTGAAGAATAGAGCTGAAACTCTTGGTTCTGTTTTTGTCAAGTGCAGAACTTCAGAGTTTCAACATTTGGTTCAGAGCCGGAGGTCATGTCCAGCACATCCTCGCTCAAGGAGTCATCATCGACGGTAGCGCTATCAATTGACATCATCAAATTGTTCGGGAGAATGCCGGCGAGGGCAAGTGTGCCTATTCAATACTCAATGTTTAGTGACACAAACTATAGTTTGTGGGCCTCGAAGATGAAGATCATCCTGAGATCGCTTGGAGTGTGGGCAGCAATTGAGAGCAATGCTGAGGTTGACGAAGAAAAGGACCAAGGCACTTTAGCTGCCATACCATAGTCAATGCCGGATGATGTGATGATGGCAATATCATAGAAGGAATCAACCAAGGAAGCTTGGGACATACTCAGGGAAATGCGAGTTGGGGAGGGTCGAGTCAAGAAGGCGGGGGTGCAAGTGCTCAAGAGACAATTCAACAGGTTGAACATGGAAGAGAGCAGATCAATCAACATGTTCTCCCTTCGTCTCACACATTGGTAAGTGAGACTTGATCTCTCGGTACGGAGATGTCGGAGAGCATTATTATTGAGAAGCTTTTCAGTGCCATCCTTGACAAATTCTTACCGATCGTTGGAACCATTGAGCAGTGGGGAGACGTGTCGGCTATGTCAGTGTTGGAGGCAACTGGGTGTTTACAGGTGTTCGAGGAAATTAAGCCTGAAGGGACGGGATCAACAGAAGGAAGATGGTGAACACTTGATGTTGGTTTCATGTGCAAAGAGGGAAGCTTTGACCGTGGGAGATAAGAAGAGCGGTAAGGTATCCAATAGCAGTGCGAAGAGAGGTGGCTGGCGCAGTCGTGGCCGTGGCCTTGGTTGTGGTGGGCACAGTGATGATGCTAAGAAGGAACCTCACCGTATGTTTGACATGTCTAAAATTAAGTGCTTTAATTGTGATGAGTATGGCCACTTTGCTTTGGAAAGCAAAGAAAAAGAGAGCACATTATGCTGTGAAGCAAGACAATGAGCCTGCGCTCTTACTGATGGAGAGCTGCGAGCTGGTACAAGTTGAGGTGCCAGTAATAGAGGCCGCAATGCTTAATTAATGAAGAGAAAGTGAATCCTCTATTTGGAACATGAGAGAGGTGCAATGGTAGCATGTGGTACCATGATACAGGGGTGAGCAGCCATATGACATGACGTCTGGACATCTTCACAGACCTTGGTAGTTCAATGTGAGGTTTTGTGAAATTTGGCGATTGGTCCAATGTGGAGATTTGTGGTCGAGGTACTATCTTATTCCAAGGCATGTTTGAAGAGCACCGAATGCTAACAAATGTGTATTACATCCCTCTCCTATGCAGTAATATATATTATAGTTTGGGCCAGCTAGATGAGCATGGGTGCAAGACCATGATAGAAGGCTGCACCCTGCACACCTTTGACACTGAGGGGCAGCTACTGACCAAGGTAACAAGGTTGTGCAACCGGCTGTATGCACTCCAGTTGACATGTGCTCAACCAGTGTCTCTTGGCAATGCACGGGACAAAGAAGTTGCATTGGCATGCGCGTTATGGACATATCAACTTTCGTGTGTTGCGTGACATGTCACAATCGGAGATGGTTGAGGGCACGCCATGCATTTACCATGTTGAGTAGGTCTGCAAGGCATGCCTAGCTGGGAAACAACACCATATCTCATTTTCGAAGAGCACACCCTACTGAGTAATAGAACCACTTGAGCTAGTGCATGCAGACTTACGTGGTCCAATCTCACTGGTTACTCTAGGAAGCAAGAAGTATTTCTTTCTGATGGTTGATGATATCTCACGTTTCATGTGGGCTGTACTGCTATTATAGCACTAAGGATGAAGCATTCAAGGCCTTCAAACTTGTTAAGACACGAGCTGAAGTGGAGTCCAAACACAAGTTGAGTGGATTTCGGACAGACCAGGGTGGTGAGTTTGTCAAGAAAGAGTTCAACCAGTAATATGAAAAGCAGGGAGTTAAGCACTGTTTGATTGCACCATACTTGCCGCTAACAAAACGGAGTTGCCGAGCAGACAAATCAGACCATCATGTCAATGGCGAGAAGTTTGCTCAAGAACAAGAAGATGCCAGGATGCTATTGGGGAGAAGCCATGGCAATCTCAACTGTGTGACGATGAGGAGTGTCGAAGGAAAGACGTCGTATGAAGCTTGGTATCACAAGAAACCAAAGGTACATCACCTATGCACATTTGGGTGTATTGTACATGTCCACATCTCAAGAAATTGGAGGATCGTAGCACTCCCATGGTCTTTCTAGGATATGAATCAGGTCCAAGGCTTATTGGGCATATGATCCAGTCAATAAGAAGGTCCATGTATCAAGAGATGTGGTGTTTCAAGAAGAGGAGTGGTGGTGGGAGACTTATGCAGCAAAGGAGGCAGCTACGCACAAAGTTGTGATGTGTTCACTGTTGACTCCACAACTGCTGTAGATGAGACATCTCCGATTATTACTTAGGAAGTGACAACACCAATCTCCACAGCAGTGGCTGAACCAGCAATATCGTAGACAACACTTTGTCCACTCCAATGGCAATGGCAAGTCTGACGGTGATGGGGGAGTCAGCAACATTATACTCACCTCACGCACTAACCATGAGCACTAGCTCCGACAAGTGCGACTGTTGTGGAGAGTGGTACAATGACTTCCTCGTGTCCATCAACTCCTTTATGTGAGAGACTGGTGAAGGATTTATATGACTCAACGTCTATTGTGTAGCTAGATTGTTCTGGCCTTTGTCTCATGGCAGCAGAAGAACTAGCAAGTGTGGAAGAAGCCATGAAGGAAAAGTGCTGGAGACAAGCAATGGAAGAGGAGATGAAATCCATCCTAGGCAATGACACATGGGAACTAGCAAAACTGCCTGCTGGACAAAAACCCATAGTTTTGAAATGGGTGTTCAAAGCAAAGAAAGACTCAGAAGATAACATTGTTAAGTACAAAGCAAGATTAGTGGCTAAAGGATATGTTCAACGACTAGGTTTGGATTTTGATGAAGTATTTGCTTCGGTTGCAAAGATGGAAACCGTGAGAATGCTTATTGCTTTGGCAGCTCAAGGAGTTTGGGAGGTTCACATAAATTGCAACTACTCAAAATAAACACATATCTAACATAAATTGCAACTATATTTCTAATTTTTCCATTTACTAATGCACCATGTCTCAGAAAAATCTTTTTTAAAAAATAAATAAGCCACCTCTAAAGTGGAGTTCACCTCTTCTTCTTGTTCTCCTCCTCTTCCTCCTCTACCCTTTTCCTCTCCGCTTTCTCTCCTTGTCTCTTTCTTTCCACTTTCTCTCCTCACTTCTCATGGCTCGGCTGAATGGCGATTCAGATCCTTTGTTGCCATTTAAAACGACCAATGGTTCACTCTATTGTCATTTCATTTGGTGACATGCTATCGCTAAATCGAACGGCTACAGATGCCTACGTGGCAAACCGTCGTCCGTTCGTTTAGTAAAATATCTCTGTCCTTATTTTAAATGGCTACAAAGGCCTGAATCTAGAACTTAAACGCACATGGCTTGCATGTATGCATACCTGCACAGTTAATCAGCTATATATATAATATATCTGGTCAGCGGCTAGCTTCCATCCGGACCGGACTTGCACCGCCGGCCATCTGGTCACTTGAAAGTTGTCGACGAAGTTGCCGGATCGAGGTTAGCATTTCTCAATCAGATGCTCCCTTTGTTGAAACTTGTGAGCCATACAAACCTAGCTAGCTTGACACACAGATTAAATTTCCACGCATGCAACTTTCTCAAAGTCACGACCACATCGACGGCATATATATCCTGCACGTGTGTCGATCGATAGTCTATCCTCACGTTACTAATTAAAATGCCTTGCTTAATTATAGTCTGGACCGACCGTACGGATTGCGTAGGTGTAAATCGAGAGCAGGACTAGCTTAATTCGTGTGACGTGGCTCGGTCGCACGCGCCCAAATTAAAGTTAATTAGTTTACGAATGAGATCGGTAATCCACGACGATTGTAACCCTGTACATGTGTGATGGGATCGATAAAGATATATATGTATTTCACTTTCAAAAGAAACGGCACACGCACACGCACACGCTGACGGTCAAAAGCAGATGCAAATCGTATCTCAAGGGTGCACGCATATATGGTACAGTGACAGCGTATGACAACGTTTGGATATGTACAACGTAGCACAAACCGAAAGAGACCACGCATCTTAATTTCATTCGTGTGTGGCTCCTCCTTGAGAAGTTGAAAAGCACAAGAGACAGCTAACCAAGACGCTGGAACGGTTGCTGCTCGCCTGCTCAGAATAGATTCAATGGAAGTAATACCTGTCGCCTCACACCTGCTCGTCAAACGGCACATGCTGATTCTCAAAAGAAAACAGGCTAACGCGCTACAAACCAAGCATTATACGCGCTACAAACCAAGCATTATATGCTGATTCTCAAAAGAAAACAGGCTAACGCGCGCTACAAACCAAGCATTATAAGCACTTTTGATTTGGACCGGTCAAACTTAATTTGTAATCTTCAGCTGATAATTATTTTTTAAATATTTAGATGGACAGAATAGCATTATTAGTTTTATGGTAAGAAATACTTTCACAATATTATACCTCCACAACATTTTATAATCGTATTGATGTAAAATTAACAACCAAAGTTTGACCTCAAAGACCGTGAAAAATCAAACGCGCCGGCCAAATACTGAGAAACGGAGGTAGCACCCTTTATCTCTTTAAATAGTTTCTCCGGAGTTGAGATGACTAAATTGCCACTACTACGGAAAGGGCATTTAGTCGGTCCAAAACGCCTTTAGTACCGGTTTTGAACCGGTACTGAGCCATTCGGGCCCGATGCTCAAGGGCATCGGATCCGTTCACTCACCGTCTTGATAGAGTATCGATGACCGGTTAATCCACATGTGGCAGCGTTAGGAACCCTCGAGGACCTCATCGATCTGGTTGGTGTCTCCAACGTGATGCTGAAACCCTTCATCGATACGTTGGTTTCTCCAACCGTGCTTGATTTTAATATATATATAGATCTATTTCTCCAAAGTAGCTATTATATATATGTGTGTGTGTTAAATCACAACTAATTAAAAGCACGGATAATCAATCATGCACTTTGCACGATAATTAAATCATGAACATTCATTAACAAATTTAATTACATCTAATGTATTAAAATATGTACACATATTTGTTCTTACGCTCATCGTCTAATGTATTACAATATATATGTACACAACTTTAATTACAACTTTAGTATTTCTTTTCCTTCTATTCATCGGGATCTTTTACGCGCATCGCTCTTGCTAGCTGTAGATGTCGACTCAAGCGATTCACGGTCCTTATCGAAGGGCCCCAATTGTTAAAATTTGGTTCGTGAAACTTCGCCTTTTGGATTCTGACCTCATCGTAAATAAAGCCGATGAGTTGTTCTTGGATTGCTCTCACTCGTGCCGGCGAGAGTTCCGAACCTTGTTCCGCCAAATATTGAGGCACCTATCGTTAAGTCATTAACTAATCAATACTTGAATTTGTACAAGATATAAGGAGTACCTATACATCATTAAAGCTAGTAATTATATTTACTCACCCCCTTGTTGCCTTTTAGCATGCGGTCGGCGGCTCCGGTTTGGGTGTGCATAAACTCACATACATAGTAGCCGCATAAATTGTTACCCGGCGGCTGAGTCAAGATCTGCGGTGGAAAAAGTTGAAAGCGTGAAATGGATGCAAGGAAATTAAGTTAACCAACTGAAAAGCTAGCATTATGATATACATATACGAGAGGCAATTGTAATGTCAAATTTCTCCTTGAATACACCCACATTTTTAGCACGGAACCGTGTGAATGCACTACACATGTGATTACGAATTGTACATGATTAGAATTTGTTTCAAATTGAAGGAAATAGAACTAATACGATAATGAGAGGAACAAGAATTAATACTGTTGAGCATGTCGATAAAGTTTTGATACTTTTCAAGCTGGTCTCCTTTGCGAGTCCATAATTGTGATCGAGCTACGATCTAGCTCGATCATAAGAAGAATCCGATGAAAACTATACATAGATGTGTCAATGTAGATAACTAATTAGTTCTAACATCGTGTTATGAAAAAGAAGTAGAATGAGGTGAATGCGAAAACACGTACTCAAATGAGTAGGCTAGATATATCTTTAACTTATATCTTTGACCCATTAGTGCATTGAATCGTTATATAGTCTCTTTTGGCTTGGGTGGTCTCTAACGGTTGTCGCGTTGATAACTCTTGGGTCCATGAAGCCTATGTCGAAAATCGATCCTTCGACATTTTTGTATCTCCATGCTACATAAGAAATTAGTTAGGCTTGCAAGTTAGTATAGTACAAGGAAGTGCACGATAGTTTTTGCAAATAATTAAGACACTTACGAGTCCAAAGCAACCCATCAAGCTCACGCCGAGGCGTCTGTGCAGTATAGGTCATATATGTAGTCGATTGACAATAAATTCACCTTCACCGAAAAAAATCTTGTTGCTTAAACTGACAATGAACATCGTAGATCATGCTTGGTCGCCTCCAGGTACCATTCATGAAATTGCCGCATCTTTGTCGTTAGCTGGGGCAGCTCCTCATGCCTAACCAATGACCCACCCATTTTAAATAACCATTTTACTTGGGTAACCTCAATCTTTTCCATGCCTAATATTTATTTGCGGTAAGGCCGGTTTCTTCGAAGAATTTTTGCATCTCCTTACCCTTCTCCTCGGTGACATCTTCTTCTTGGGGCATTCCTTACTCAATGTGCACTTTCGTAGTTTGATTGGCGAGGCATTTCTTTTTTATCCTTCAAATTTTTAATAGTCATTAAGCCTTTATAAAATTCTTCTATGCCAGGTTGAACCTTCTTCTCTGGTGACTTGTGTTTAAGAAATTTAGTTACCTCTCCTTTTACCACCTTCTTGGTCTCCTCATCGTTCATATCATATGGCCGCCGGAAGTTCAACTTCTTGGATTTGGTGGAGGACCCGTCTTCTTGGGAGCTCTTGGCGAGTGGCTTGTTTCCCTTGGTCGGTGCCTTCTTGGGAGGAGCGAGCTTCTTGTGCGCTTATGTCGCGGGAGGTGGTGTAGGAGTCGGCGCCTTCTTGGGAGGAGGCGGGCTTCTTGTGGCGCTTATGTGCGTGGGAGGTGGTGTAGGAGTGGCGCCTTCTTGGGAGGAGGCAGGCTTCTTTCAGGGCTTATATCTGAGGAGATGGTATAGGAGGCGGGCTTCTTGTCGGGCTTATATGCACAAGAGGTGGTGTAGGAGTCGGCGGAGTTCTTGGGAGGAGCGGGTTTCTTCTCGGGCTTCTTCGCAGAGAGGACACGTCCATGTTATCTCGAAAAATTATGTACCGTTTGCGCCATAGGATGAAATTGTGTATTGCCTCTCTAGCCGTAGTCCCGTCACCTCCATGAATTTCGAGGTCAAGGTCCTCGTACCTGGCAGAACCTCCTCCACCGAGACCTTGGAGTATCTGGCGGTATCTGTTGGCCATGGATAAGCTGCCCGACTCTAATGGGTGAGCCATGCCATCGGCCGCCTTGAAAGTAAGGTTCGCGCTTGGATATGCAGCTCACAAGGTGTCCATTGTCGATGTCGTCTACGGGATACTTGTCCAAGTCCGCTTCGGCAGCCAAAGCGTAAACGCCGTTGCCCGAGGGGGCGATGATGTCTGGATTACTCGGAGGTTCTTGGCCCGTCTCGCCTGTTGGCTCAAGTCTATTTGCACCTCTCTTGGATCTCTTCTTGCATTCTCTCATTTGTTTGATTCGAGGCGTTTTCAAGCGCACTAATTGTTATGTCTGTCAAGCCTTGCTCCTCTTGAAACTCCTATAGGTCTCGGCGTCTGGCGAAACCAACCTTCCATGGGACAACGCCGGCGCCTCGTGTACGTCCGAGGTGCTCTGGATTTTGCAAGGCCCTTGTTAGCTCGTCATTCTCCTGTTTGGCACAAATCTACCTTGGGAAGACTCCTCGATGGGTATGTACAAGCCTTCCGCCACATCTCTTAGCACCTCCCCAAACACGACATTGCGTTATCATCAAAAGCCGCCGTGAGCATAGAACCAATGCTTTGCTCTGTCAGACCAATCCGTTGTTCTTGGGTGCGATACCCTTCGCTAGCGAGTCTGTTCCCTCTTCTCCCATTTTGGTATTGCATGGCGGTAACCACCAGGGCGAGTCGGTGGTGATAATTCTTCTTATGTGCATTCACTTATTCTTCTCACTCAAACTTTGACCTTCGTCAAAGTCTTGTAGTTCTAAGCGCATCCTAGTGATCTTGCAACTTTGGGTGCTTGTTGAAGTCGGCGTTCGATTCTTCTTGATATACTCGTGTTGACTTCTTTTTATAAATGCGGAATCGACCACCATCTTCTTGAGAGTGTAACTCTTCACCTTCTCTTCGGTCCCTTGGGGAAGGTGAATGTCTGCTTCATCGTTCCAAAGCATGTTCTTTGTATCTTGAGGAACTGATCCCATTTTGCTATGCTAATTGCCACGTGGTCCCTAACGTTGATGCCGCATGCGAATTGAGGCGGCAAGCGGCCCGAGGGTGCAAGAGGTCGGCCGTCTCGCCGACCGGTGATAACATGTCTTGCCTTCTTCTTCTTGCTTGGACCTCGTTGGCGTGATTGCTGCTGGTTGACCGATCTGAAAGCATGGTACAATCATGAGCGGGTCGAGGATGTTGGCTTAGCATGGTAGTGGAACCGACAATCATGAGCGTGACCGATTGTTACCTCGCCGGCCTCATCGTGCTCTGCGGCCTCATTGGCCTCGGTGGCGGGTGCGATCTCGCCGTCTCACGATCATCACATCCATAATCAAACTTCTCATAAATTCTCCGTCGTCCATAAATGCGTTTCTTAGGCTAGAAGAAGCTTGAAAATTAACGAAAATAGATCACATTTCATGTAAAGTGATGGTACTACTCTAAAAGCGGTGTGGAAGGCGATGGGGAAGAGGCGGTAGAGAGGATGGGGTGACGCCGAAGATGTTCCTAATGTAAATCGGCCAAATACTATCGATGGTAATTTTGCTAGAGTTGAGAGGAAATCAAGTGATCGATGTTGTGACCTCATGCTACAAACATGTGCACATGTAACTTTAAAATGATACTTATACATTAGAAAAAATTCATATGATACATATACATCTCGAAATGAAAAAATAATATGAAAAATTCATATATACTTAAGAATATATTTGTAATAAAAATAATGAATCATTCTTATTCCACACTAAAATGATTTAAAAAAGCCCTGCAAGTTCAAGAAGCATGGATGTCACGAGGCGTCAAATTGCAGAGGCGAAGCCATGAGGAGGCAGGCTCGCTTGAAATGGACTTGGTTCTTTGTCTTCTTCTGCGTGCCTTGAATCAATGAAGAAGAGGCGGGAGGAAGCCTATGGACGATGAGTGCCGCAGAAGAAGACAGCAACCAAGTCCATTTCAAGCGAGCTGCCTCCTCATGCCGCCTCTCGGTGTCTTGGGCGCCTCGTGACATCCATGCTTCTTGAACTTGCGGGGCTTATTTTTTTAAATCATTTTAGTGTGGAATAAGAATGATTCATTATTTTATAACAAATATATTATATATAGAGAGTTACAAAAAGAAAATTCGACAAGTTTAAAGAGCTTAAACTTGTCAATTTTCTCTTTACAACTCGGAATATAATGAATGTGAACCTACAATTTTATACATACAAATCTCACATATACGTACAAGTTTAAGCTAGTACAGGTAGTCTTGCGGGCTTGTAGGGACACATATACATACAAATCTCACATATATGTAGAAACTTCACATATACATAGAAATTTCAAAATTCACGAAATTAGAATAATTCACATGATACATATACATTTCAAACTTCACATATACATAGAAATCTCACACATACATAGAAATCTCACATATACATAAAACTGATCAATAAAAATAAAAATTTCAAAATTCATGAGAAATTAGAATAGTTCACATGATACATATTCATTTGACATGATACATATACATTTCAAACTTCACATATACATAGAAATCTCACACATACATAGAAATCTCACATATACATAGAAACTGATCAATAAAAAAAGAAATTTCACACATACATAGAAATCTCACATATACATAGAAACTGATCAATAAAAATAAAAATTTCAAAATTCACCAGAAACTCTAGTTTGATTGCTCTCAGATTATTGGGTTTAAATGAAGATTTAGAATCTTCACCTCAATCACAAATGGGCTAGACAATTTAATTTAGTGACTTAAGCCTTGAACTCTTACCACCTTAACATGCACAAGAAAATTGTAACAATACATAGAAATCTCACACATACATAGAAAGAAAGTATATCTTGCATAATGAATGATGCCCATAACATTGTCAATATAATGCATTGCATAGAAAGAAAGTATATCTTGTATATTTATAAATAGTCTAGTAAAGTATCAAAATTTCATGTCACAATCAGCTCATTACAAGGATAATGAGAATGACCATATGCTATATACTCAATACACCTTACTATGCTATATACTCATTACGGGATATATACTCATTACGGGATAATGAGAATTACAAGGATAACAGAATAACAAAATGACCATATGCTATATACTCATTACTATGCTATATACTCATTCACAGGATATATACTCATTCTGGGATAATAGAATTACAAGGATATGAGAATAATAGAATGACCATATGCTATATACTCATTACAAGGATAACAGAATGACCATATGCTATATACTCATTAGAGCAAGGTTAATAATAGAGCCCATGGTAGACTTTATAGTGTTGCCATGTCACACATAGCTAACAAAAAGTCTACTCATATAATAGCTCACTCTTGATACAAGCTATACATTTAATACTTGGATCACCTCTTCCTCTCACAAAGTGTCTTGGAGTCGTGAGCGACCCACTTTCATTGGCTACAAGTAAGCAGCCCGCTTTCTTTCTCTCTCCATTTCTCTCTCTTCCACCTCATCACAGATCGATGTGTCACTTCTTGCTGACCGCCTACATCACCTTATAATACTTGCTCTTACAGGATAGAATTTCATGTCACAATCAGCTCATTACAATGGCAGGATCGAGCTACCACATGAAATCCAAATTATGCGAACAGTTGAAAATAACCAATAATTTCAATCATGCAAGTCTAGCGGTTCAAGGCTTAGATCATTTCATTAAACGTCATGTTCATTAAGAAACCCAAATAACATCACGAGCAATACCTCTCCTTCCATCAGCAAGGATCAAATCTGACATAACAAGGAGCAATAATGGAGTCATACAACTATTGCTCTCAGATTTAATAAATTGATGGGTTGCTCCAAATGAGCCCTCAACACCAATTTCAGCAATATATCACGGGGTATACAAATCTGAAATTAGTGAATCTATACAATTCAACCTTTGTTTAATAAACTTAATTCACTAGAACTCAACAATGGACTATGAAAAGCTCTTGAATAGTAGGACATCACCAATTTGGACTAAAGCAGAGTAGCCAAAGTTATTCACAACTAAGTTCCAGTTAGATCGAGGATATCACTGCGAACCAAGCCTCATAACGAGAACTAATAACATGATAGCATGTCACATATACAAAGCGACAATAAAACCAAGTTGAAGTTTTAGACACAATGATCTAAGCAGTCTTTGAATCACAGAGGAAATCACTAACTAACAGATTAATATTGCCTCATTTAATTGAATCATCATAGAAGCGGCAGTAGGAGAATAAAATCGGTGCCTCCGGATCAAGAAATCTGACCTCTAGCTCGATGGCTAGTCCTCAAATTTCTCAATCGGTTCCTTTGAATAACACCAATGAGATAAAGTAATGCCACTAAAAGGATCTTCTTCTGAGCGGCACCAAGACCATTCAGGACCTCTAAGGAAAGATTGACATAACCGAAAAACACAATACCTCAGCAACCTTTAACAAGCAACCAGAGGCACAACAAAAAAAATACACAACTCATCGCCAAACATACTCCCAGGATAGCATGCAGACGCATTTTTTGAGTTTGATTCCAGAAACCAAGCAGCAAATCGCTCAACCATTATCAAAAGCAAAGCCATTTTGACTTCCTCCAGGATGATATAAGACCCATTTCTTATATATTTCCTAGTTGATTTCAGCACCATCTGTTAGTTCTAGAATCGGTGATGAAGCATGAATCGAGCGGCACCATCTGTTAGTTCTAGAATCGACAACACAAACTCCCGGCACTTTCATCAAGTGACAAGTGATCTCATCGGGTAAGGAGGGCACAAACCTAGGGTTGGCGGTCAAGAACGGCAAGCGGAGGCAAGGCTTGGAGGCGAGGGCGCGGCGGTGGGGTTGTCGGAGGCGAGGATGGCCTTGGCAGTGGGGTTGTTGGAGGCGTCGATCGTCGGAGGTCTTTGCAAACAGCGGGAGGAGGAGGAGATTGGGGAACAATGGCGGGAGTAGCAAAATTTGGAGAAGAGGAGGCGGGAGGATTTATAGGTGCACCATCGGTCCGGTTGGTGTATTCAGCAGGGGCGATGTCTCCATCGATCTGGGTTGGAGTATCCAGCCGTGCGATAGATATCGATCGATTGAATACACCAACCGACTGATAAATCACTTCTCGACGCAAGGGATCGAGCCCTAGGCACTATCGATCCGGGTGAAAACACCAGCCAGGATGATGTTAAAAACTCAAAATAATTTAGCGCCCATACTACTCGACAAGAAATCTTCCTCCCCTTGGCTAGCGAGGCGCTTGAGTCTGTGAGCTCTCCGAACTTAGTGAGGTCTCGGGTTCGAGCCCGCTCGTGCCCCCTAGCCCTTCTTTTTCGTCTTTTCTTTTATTTCTTTTTTATTTGTTGTTTAACTCTTTGTTTCATTAAATAATTTTTAAAAATGCTTTTATCACTTTAGATTCATTTAGTCTTTTTTTGAATCTCTTCAATTTGTTGTTTAACTACTTGTTTCATTAAATAATTTTAAAAATGCTTTTACCACTTTAGATTCATTTAGTCTTTTTTTAAGATTTCTTTTTTTGAATCTCTTGTTTAACTCTTGTTTCATTAAATAATTTTTAAAAATGCTTTTACCACTTTAGATTCATTTAGCCTTTTTTGTAAGATTTCTTTTTTTTAAATGTCTTGTTTAACTATTATTTCATTAAATAATTTTTAAAAATGCTTTTACAACTTTAGATTCATTTAGCCTTTTTTTAAGATTTCTTTTTTAAATCTCTTTGTTTAACTATTGTTTCATTAAATAATTTGTAAAAATGTTTTTACCACTTTAAATTCATTTAGCCTTTTTTTAAAGATAGTCTTTACAATATTTTTCCAACCATGTAATATAAATTAATATTATAGAAAATTGTAAGAAATAAAGTAATTTTTGCACTCTTATAATTCCATTACAAAGCTGTCACCTTGTTATATTAGTCTGAGAGGACTTTGAACAATATTGTTAGTCAAATATTAGTACAATTTGAGCAGAAAATATAGGAAAACCTCTAGATGAATGAGAAACTAGTATGTTAGTAGTCTATTACACCAAAAAAAGCAAAGCAATCCTTATTTGCTAACATACTTTGCTTTTACAAGTGATCCTTCATTATGATCGTGACGTCGTGGGGAGATTCCTCTGTATCATTCGGGACACTAATGTCTCGTCCACCATGAAAGGAGGCAGCTCGTCGGCCGATTATACTCTTCTTCGTCCGTGGCGCCCTCAACTCAAACAATCCTTCTTTTACGGAAGAACCACGTGGGCGCCTTGGTGATCGCTCGCTAGTCTTCTCCATACCTTTTTGGTTTTCTGTCCATGTCCATCACATAGAATACTGTGTACCCATTTATCTCATACCCTTGAAATGATATGATTGTTGTGGATGGTCCTCGAGTCAAGAGTTTCAATTGTTCATCGATGCATGCTTGCCCAATAGTTGCTTTTGTAACCAAGCTGAAATGATCCATTTGCTCACTGCGATCCACTTATCTAACTTCTCTGGGTATTGGTAGCGTAGACTCATTTAAATGATCATAGATATCTGAACCACTCTGATTGCTTGTTTCAATCTGAGTGAAATGTGCTTGTTTAAATGCAAGTAGATCATCGCTATAGGATTCTTTTCTCCTAAAGTCCCTTTTCCCGTAGCCTCCACTCATGGCGTGATCTGGGGCGCCAATCGGATTCAGATCATCAATGTAACTAACACAAAACTTGATCACCTCCTCTGTCTTGATACCTGCATAATCACGATATACAGGCGAGACCGATTCTGAACATACTTCTTTAGGATACCCATGTACCTCTCGAAGGGAACATATTGTGGAGGAACAGGTCGAGAATTTCTATCTCTTTAACAATGTGGACCATGAGATGGACCATAATATCAAAGAAGGATGGAGGGAAGATCATCTCAAGGCTAACGGACTATTGACCATGTCATCATGCGGACTAGATACCTTATTATTTCGATGACCTTCTGCGACACAGCGTTGAAGAAGCGAAACGAGCTTTATGATTATCCTCGTACCCAATCGGGAGAATACCTCGCACCGCCACTAGAACAAGCTGTGTCATCAACACATGACAATCATGGAATTTTATGTATACGATTTTATTCTCTTTCATGTTTATGAATCTCCTTATGTTCGAGGAGTATCCGAAGGGACCTTCACCTTTGTTCAAGAACTTAATCATATTTTTCTCTTCCTTGCTCGAGTGTAGCTCATGGGGTGGAGGTAATGTTGTCCTTTCTCTCTCTTTTTCCGAATGTAGGTCGTTCACGAGTCCCAATAGTTGTAGGTCCTTTCGTTGCTTGAAGTGTATCTTTTCACTTCCGTACATATCTAGAAACTTAGTAGGTTCACGAGACATTCTTCGTGATATGCATGAAGTCCGATGAGTGGCGGACCTCTAAGTCTTTCGAGAAGGTAAGTCCCAAAATATTGACTTCTTCTTCCAAATGGCCTTCGTGTGACCTTGTTCGGTAGGGACGAGGTTGCTACTAGGACCTTTTCCAAATACTACTTTCAGATCCTTTACCAAAGAAAATACAAGCGTCCCCTTTGCGATGCATGGGCTTCTTACGTTTCTCTTCGTCCCATTAAAATTCTCACCCTTCCTCATGCTTGGGTCCTTCATATGGAGGAACCTCGGTGGCCCATGTACACAACCTTTGAGAGTTTTTAGGTACTTGCTGTCCGTATCCTCTAGCGGTGGATGCGGGCTTTATATCCTTTGATAGATAGGCCGATAGATTACCAAGTGCAGGCTAGTCGTTGATGGTTCACGAATAGCAATGCATGTAGAGTGAAGTGCTCTCTTTGTACTCATCCATACCGTACACCATCGTTCCACAGTGTTATGAGATCTTCAACCAACGGTTTGAGGTACACATCAATGTCGTTTCAGGTTGCCGGGCCTTGGATAAGCAATGGCATCATAATATACTTCGCTTCATACACAACCAAGGAGGAAGGTTGTAGATACATAGAGTCACAGGCCAAGTCTTTGTATCGCTTTGCTCATATCGCCGAACAGGTTCATCCCATCCGTACTCAACCCAAACCTTATGTTCCTTGCATCCTCGGCAAAGTCCGGGTATGTTCTATCGACTTTCCTCCTTTGGGAGCCATCGACAAGGTGCCTTAGCCTTCCGTCGTCCTTACGGTCTTCCTTGTGCCGTAGCATCATCGGGCATGCGCTTTGTTATAAATAAATGCTTCAACAGGGGATTCTGGAAATACCACACCACCTTAGCAGAGGTCTCTTCTTCTCACGTTGCCCCTCTACCTCACGAGTCATCACGCTGGTCTTATACCGCGAGTTTTGCTGCTGGACAAGCTTAGAATCCTCATACTCATTGCGATAAAGGATACAATCATTACGACATGCATGTATCTTACGTACCTCCAACCCCAAAGGCGGACAAGTTGTTTGGCATCGTCACGTGGTTCGGGCGGTGTGTTCCCTCTGGAAGTAACTTCTTTATGAGGCATAACAACTCGTCGAATCCCTTATCGGACAATCCATTGGTCGCCTTCCATTGCATCGGTTCTAGTGTGATACGCAACTTTTATGGCCCTATCGGCGGTTTGGGTACAACAGTGTTCGTGGTCCTCCATAAGTATTTGAAACTTTTCGTAATGTCTTTCATCGATGTATTCTCCCTCTCCATCACGCGACATCTGGTCTAGGTCATCATCACCCACTCCCCAATGTATCTTGAAAGAACCATGTTGACCGGTGTCCAGGGATATTGTTGTCGCCTCTTCTTCTTCACCGTCTTCTGTATAATCTCTTCTTCACCGTGCTTGGTCCAGCGGTATAGTTTGACATGAAACCTCTTGTGAGCAAATGAAAGTGAAGGTGGCTGGATTTTGGCCACTCCTTCTCATTCTTGCGATCTATGCATGGACAACATATGTAGCAGGCGTCGTGTGTGCATCGGCCCGCGAAGAAAATCTTGCAAACCACAAGAACTCGGGGCGTCGATCCATGTACATCCATCGCGGTCCATCTACATTATGTTACATCAAGATAAGCTGTTAGCTCATTTTTCGATAATGAATTGTTGAACCAAAACCTAAATATTAGCTAGATCCACACCTTCAATCCGAGCTAAATAATAATCCAAGCAAAATATAAACTCACACAACAAGTTTTTGCAACCTACAAAAAGAATTGGTCGATCGAGTCGGATTCAAAATTACGAACAAAATTCACGATAGCTTTGTTTGCAAATTCTGTTGAAATTGTAACACCTAAAATTTTCCAAATTATTATTCAATCATTTATTTTATTTTTTTCTAAATCTCGGCACTTAATTAATGATGTTTTCAAAAATAATTTGTTGATGGAAATTAAAACCAAAATTATACTAGAAGTAATTTTCTAAGTTTAAAATATTCCAAAGTATTTTTGAAAACTTTTCTCAAATATTGAACTCATTTTATATTTTCTATAAAGCCATTCATATTTACGATATTATTTTAATTACTTAAATGAATTTAAATTTCTTCTTTTCCACATTAAATCGAGCTACATTATAATCCAAGCAAATTCTAAGCTTACACAACAAGTTTTTGTATCCTATTTGAAAAGATCAAGCTAGATATATCTCTACATTCATAATCTTTCATCAATCATGGGAAAAGATCAAATTTTTTTCATAATTCAAGCAAAAAAGAGGCTCCATTTAACACCAAATGATGTGAGGAATGATGTTACTAACCTTAGTTACCTTGGTTTGCGAGTAAAATGACCAAAATTTTGAAATTTGGGCAGCACTCTCTCTACATTCATAATCTTTCATCAATCATGGGAAGCGATCAAATTTTCTTCATAATTCAAGCAAAAAGAGGCTCCATTTAACACCAAATGATGTGAGGAATGATATTACTAACCTTAGTTACCTTGGTTGTGGGTAAAATGACCAAAATTTTGAAATTTTGGGTAGCACCTCCCCTCCCTTGAAGCTCTTGGCCGAAGCTCCACTGTTCTTCTCGCGCAGTGAAATGATCTGGATCTGGCAGAGAGCAGGAGGAGGAAGAGGTTTAAATTGGAACATTAGTACCGGTTGCAGGCACAAACCGGTCTTGATGTAATCACAGTAATGGGTTCAATACACGAACCCGATGCGATATCCTCCATCGATGCCGGTTCGTGTATTGAACCGTCTTGATCGCCGAAGGCTGTGCAGCCGTTGAACCGGGACTGATCTAACTATTAGTCGGTTCGTACTAATCGATCTTGATAGACCGGTAGAAAAGGTCGATTCTGTAGTAGTGTGCGTTGTAGTTCCTAAATTTATGTACAAAGGAAGTATCACGTGCGTCGCTAAATTAGAAAAACTAACGTGTCAAGCTTGTAATAGAGCATTAGAGTGCCACTTAAGCCTCCGGACCAGCAAACTTACTCAGAGGCTAGGAGAAGAACTAATGCCATCATTCGAGCTGATGACCCATACGGCACTTCGAGAGGGTACAGCCAGTGGCAGAACCAGGACATAAATTTAGAGGATGCTAAACTAGTAACAAAATCTTTCTATCTGGCTTCCATAGCGTGGTGACACCCCACAGTAGGTAGAGGGTGCTAGGGGGATATCTATAGCGTGGTCGGGGGTAGGGTGTGCTCTAGCCCCCCTGACGCCTTGCTCGGTCCACCCTTGGGTACAACAGTAACCCTTTAGCTAAGACAAAAGGATGGAATCAGGGTTTACATTACTAAACTAGGCTCGGAAATTACCCTCCCCTGCCAGCCGCCCCCTCCCCCTCATGATATCGATTTTCATTGAAAATCGGTAGAAATAGAATGAATTGTAAAGTCAAATTTTTTGAGTTTGACGGTCAAACAATGGCGAAATAAATCTAAAACTAATCGGTTTTACCGATTTTTGACTCGTTTACATTAAAAAAAATCAGCACACTCAGCGGAAGTTGAAAAAAAATTGTAGATAATACTGGAAAATTTATGAAAACCGGGTTAGCAACCACCCCTTGATCAGAAAGAGTTAGTAGTGAATTACAGGAAAAGGGATCATTCTCATCTTTATCCCAGTCATAATACTGCAGAACCTGTGAACTTATTGAGAAGTGACAAAGCTACATTTGCATTTTCTGTTCATGACTTGCACTGTCATATATATATATATATATATATATATATATATATATATATATATATATATATATATATATATATATATATATATATATATATATATATATATAATATCCTATGCATACAGACTTTCCGTGTACACCTGTGCACACCAACTACTAAAGTCATGAAAAATTATGAAAAAAATTGTAGATGTACTTCACAAATTACTCTACCTATATATAAAATTGTAGATTCAAATTCATTATATATCAAGAGTTACAAAAAAGAGAAACTTCTGGCAAGTTTAAATAGTTTAAACTTGTCAGAATTTTCTCTTTTTTCTAACTCTCAATATATAATGAATTTGATCTTGAAACTTCATACATAAGTAGAGTAATCTATGAAGTACATCTACAATTTTTTTCAGAATTTTTCATGACTTTTGTTAGTTTATCTATGTGTAATGTGCGAATCTGATGCCATACATATATATATACACACATATATATACACACACATATACATACACATACACACACATTTATAACAGTGGTCACTAATGGAAGTTTTTTTTCCCTTGTTCCCTTCATTTGTTAAGGAAACTGAAGTTCTGAAGTTAATTGCTTGCCCTGAGCTATTCAACTGTGGAAGCCTTTGCATCATCAATTGTGAATAGGTCGAAAGGTAGACCTCAAAATGCTTATATTGCCTTTCAGGATCTAAAAGTTGAACATGATAACTAAAAATACAATGGGACCGGGAACTTCTGGATTTTCAAAACGTCACACAAATTCGTTTTTTTTTTAAAAAATTAATGCTTGATGGCAAAAAGCTATTAATATTAATTTTAGGGAACTTTTGGATAAATTTTTTCAAATTTCTTGAATTTTTGAATTAAATTGGACTGGTTTACCGACTGATTTTGTTTATCGAGCCAGATCGATACGGTCAAAAATCGCGATTTTTGTTGATATTTCAAACCCTATTTGGAATGTCCAAATTAAGTGATCGATACAGTTTCGAATTCGGTTTTGCCATCTGTAAGTTGCCTGACGTTTTTAAGACGATTTTCCTAGCATTTGAATCAATCATGTAAAACTATATATTCGTGGGGATGTACGGCTGGAATCGCTGCCGCACGCCACGTACCCCTTTTTCTATAGATTCTACAGTAAAATCCTAAGCATCATATATCTATTTCCCATCTCATTTCGCATGTCCCGCTTAGCTCAGTTGGCCGAAGCCTTGCCGTGTTTGTGCGAGAGCTCAGGTTCAAATCTCTGTGAGAGCCAAAATTTTCCCCATTTTTGGCGTTAGCTTCTATGGTACTAGCCTGCATAGCCTCATTTATTTTGTTGCCCATCTTATCGCACTTATGCCACTTAGCTTAGTTGACCAAAGTCTTGCCGTGCCTACGCTAGGTGTGGAGTTCGAATTCCGTGGGAGCAAAATTTTTCCCCATTTTTTTGCATCACCTTTGCTTATTTAATTGAGCTATTAAATTAAAAAATCATCTTTGCTTATTTAATTGAGCTATTAAATCATGTTGTAAATTGCTATTAAATCATGTTGTAAATTTCTGAAACTTTTTTAAAGGTTTCAGAGAGTGTGCCTAACCTATCATAAAAAAAAGTTAGCTCATGATCAAACTTGTGTGATTTTTAAAAAGATATGACAATTCTACTAATGCATTTAAAGCAACTTTACTAATTTAGTTGAGCTACTAGATTTGCAGAGTCTTGAAAAAAATTTAGAAATGTCCTGAGATCATGCCTATGCTATTGTAAAAAATTTTAAATCATGATCAAACTTTTTCGATTTTTAAAAACTCTAACAACGGTGATAATGCATTTAAAGCAACCTCGTTGATTTAATTAAGCTACTAAATCTGTAAATTCTTAAAAAATTTTAGAATGGTCCTAAGACCATGCATGCCTTGTAAAAATTCTAGATCGTGATTAGATTTTTTATTTTTAAAAATTACAGCAATGCTGGTAATGCATTTAAAACAACTTTACTGATTTAGTTGAGCTACTAAATTTGTAAATTTTTGATGATTTGTGAGGAGGGTCTTGAGAATGTGCCTAAGCTGCCATAGAAAAAATGGAGCATGCTCGAACTTTTGCGATTTTAAAAAAATCTTGCGATGTTGTTGATACTTTTTCCCCTTTTTTGAAAGGTGTTACGGAAAAAATCAACTCTCTTTTGAAATCTCTATCTATCTTAACGGTTCCTTTCACCCGTAACAACACAGGACCCGATGTGCATCTAGTTTTGTGATATGTGCGTGTCTGATTTTGATTTTGATTCAATGTCATAATATGTGATATATTCTTAAGAAAGCATAAACCGACATTCATTCCTTGGTAAAGTTACCCGGACTTCCGGAGAGATGATAGTCAATGCAGACATCTTTGTTGCCTCATGAGCTCCCTATTACGGTCCCTACCGACATCTCTACTACTTCTAATTTTCACTTGGTGGCAGCGGTCCACACCTGCCATCACGATCGTCCTCCAGCCCCGATCCTGTCCCGCCTCGGTGCAACCCCCACTCCGCTCGCTCCGCCCACCACCTCCCGATCGATCTGCCCTCACTCGCGCCCGCGCTCCAATGATCGCTCCGAATCTACCCCCTTCTTCGATCACGGCCCACTCCCTCCCCCTCGCCGGCCGTGATGCGCGTCTCCAAATCTTGATCTGCTCCATCGCGCCGCCTCCTCCCCTCGCCCGACCACATGGATTCCCTCACGGCAGCTGCCCAGATCTGGCCATCTTCGCCGTGATGCGTGTCTCCCCAGAGATAAGTATCTTCTCGCCTATTCTTCTCTGTTGGTTCATCCTCGCTGTTTTTTGGTGGTTTTTTTCTCCATTGGTTCGTTGGCTGAAACCACGCAGGGGCCCTAACAAGGCATCACTCCGCCGCCGGCACGGTTGTGGGTCACCGTGTACTTCTTCTCGCCAATCGCATCAGCAGGTACAAACAATCACCTACCCATGTATTCTTGTGATCTCTTCTAGTTCTTGTTTTCTTGGTTCTTATAGCTTGTTTGCTAAATGTGTTAGTGTGTTTTGAGCAATTCATGGTGCCTTGAGTGGATCCTTGATATGTTCTGTGCTTAGCCGCTGGAGTTGTTATGTATGTTTGTGCTAAGTTATCAGTACTAGTTTATTTTGATATGTAGATTTGTGCTAAAAGGAGGTAGACTATTTCATGTCAGAGATAAATTAATGAATGGAAAAAAAATGTTATGTGTTTTCTACTGTGGTCATACAGTATACTGCGCTCAATCCAAGTTCATAATGCATCTTTTTAAAAAATATATATATAACCAGCACATTATGATCCCATCGAATCCAATTTCATAACGCATTTGATCTAAAAAAAAACACATTTGATTTTTGCTAAAGACTACTAGCTGTTTAGCACATTAAGGAAGATCGACAACTGCAACAGTGCAAAGGAATGCCCATTCTGTTGTGCGTGAAAGTAGTGAACTTTTCTGTCTGTCTGATCACAACAGTAATTGTTCAGTTACAGTATCAGGCTATTTGACAAGGATTTGTTTAAGAAAATATGTCTGAAGTTAGGATTACTGTTATCCTAGGATTACTGTTATTGTATGATGCACTATAACCTCAAGATTTTTTTAAATCGTAACTCACCTGGTAGCCATACCCATTATATTGAAACACGTATCCCTTCTGTAAAGCTCCAAATAATGAAGTCTGCAGCATGGCATTTACATTTGACATATTAGACGACAGCTATTGAGCCTTTTGTTCTTTTCGATCCTGCCTTTCTTTTTCTATGTTAGCCCATTTTACAACTAAAGGTACACTTGAACACTAACAAAAAGATCAGGGCACGTCAGGATTTATAATAACCAATCATGAAGTTGCAGAAGAAAAGGGAATAACTAATATAAATGTGTATAAAAGTGTCAAATTCCAACTTCCCATCATTATTTTTTGAAAAATTTCAAATTCAAAATGTAGCAAATAAACTGGACAAGTTTTTTTTGCCAAAAACCTACCCAAAACTGGGCAGAAACCGGAACCAGCCAGCATCTGGGTTAAGGGCTGGTTCCAATATTAAGTCTAGAATTATTTGCAAAGAGTACTAACCTTATCTGAACCGGCCAGCTTCTGGTTTAAGGGCCAGCTTCTGGTTTAAGGGCCAACTTTTGTAATTTTCTGGTTCTCCAATATTAAGTTTAGAATCAACCATTGAGATGTAACATGGATATGTAGTATGCTTAATACTGTGTTTAAATGAAAGACTGATAAGAAAATCAATCTCAAACAACATTAATTATTCATACCTACAGTGAATTGGTGTAGAAGGCCCTAATCTTGAGTCCCTAAACTATTCCTAGGTGTAACATGCATGCAAATGTGGGAAGGCATAAAGCTAACAACCATAATATTCAAACTCTGAAACAGGTCTTCCTTCTTGATCTTCAGTGAATCAACACAAATTGGTTGGGGTTCGAGCCTAGGAGATCAACGACATAATTGCTTCCTATTCAGGTGATTCTCCATAACCGGGCAAGCAGTTTGCGGCAGGCGGCAAGCAGGAGTCAATCCTCAATCCACCGAAGGTATTTAAAAGTAAAGCGATTCCACTTTAACGTACCGGTAAAAATCGACAACAAGAAGCTGAAGGAGTGTAATCTTAAAAAAAAAACAGGAGTGAAATCTTAAAAAAAAAAAAGGGAGATTTAGAAATTTGCCACTCTTCAATTTCAATCTTCGACGCCATGTACAAATCATGCCACTGGAGTGGTATTTTTTGTACATGGCGTCGAATTTTCACGTTGAAAGGTGACAAATATCGGATTAAACCTAAAAAAACAGGAGTGAACTGTCAAAAAAATCATTGAGGCAAGCATATACCTGGTAAGAATGCACCACTTAACTAATAAGATTGGAGATAAATTCATTTAAGTCCAAGCAAAGAATAAATCATACAGTTGACTTATTACCATAAAAAGACGTATGTTGGAAACAATATTTGAAGAAAATATAGACAAGAAAAATAGTATTGGCCAAAGGTAAATTTTACCATCATAATCCATAGATCTTTCAGGGGATCTATTGACATATGTTCCTATAAATAATACAAGAAAATAGTAAAGGTACAAATTTACCACATAAATCTGTTTCATACTCTTGGCGCTCTTCCTGGCGTCAGCTATGCTGTTCTACGCATTCTACGAGCACTCCGATTCCTTCTGGAGAAATATTCCAAGTCAGCAGACTTGCCATTCTGCAGAAGAGAAACATAAATATGTTGGTTAGTAAACCATATTACATGAGGGGCCAAAGTGCCAAACAGCATTTGCTTACCTTTCCAGTCAGCAGGTACATATGAAGTTCACACCCCTCTTCACCATGTCTTCTTCTGCAATTTTTTGAACTCCATAACACCCCTATAAAATTCAGCACTCACACGGCTTTTCTGATACATCCATTCCTCATGGTCCATCTGCAATTAAACTTCGCATAATAAATTAAGAAAAAATTGGAGCGACAGCTAGCTAGCTATTTCAAGTATTGAGACATCTTTTGACTTCAATAAAACAAAACAAGAGTACCAACGATGACTCCTAATCTCTAAATAGGTTAGATCCTAATCCCATGCGAGGATATGTGATTCGAGCAAGTTCCTAAACTGTTGTACAATTGTAGAGAAAATTTTGATAGCATCTCGCCACTGTTCTCCAGATACACGTCTCCACAACAGGTCAAGAGGGGTATGTACCCGAAGAACACCATAGGGAGATGCTATCGAAATCTACTCTGAAGTTGTACAATAGCTCAGGAACTTGCCCGAACCACATATTCTCGATATGTCCAAAGAATATAGACAATTCGAGACTGCTTACTTATAAATATGCTATTTCGATTGGCATATTTATAAACAAGCACCTTTGAACGGAAGACATAGGTTCCGTACCCTAAACTCTAACATTCTTCATATGACAACAACAATAATTTTATATTAACATGAGAGCACTACAAATTAAGATAATTAGATACATGTGTGCTTGTCAAATAAAGGATGTGAAATCTGATAGGATGTACGTGTTCTAGTGCAAGCTAAACTTTCTTCGTGATATATCAAAATTACCTAGTGCAAAATTAAAGGGGTTTGAAGGAATGCTCACATGTTGAAGAAAATAATAAATTCTACAAAAAGAGAGGAACTCTCTTTAAGCTAGGGCTTCAAATTTACTCTTTTAACGCACCCACCCTTGAGGATTTCAAAATTTCTCACCCAAGTATTGCTTCCAATTGAAATATATACTGTTTTTTTGGGTGGCGGCGGAGAAATCTCCTCTGCAACAATAACAGATGAGAGTTTAGCCGGAGAGTTATAAATAACCTAGCGAGGCACATCACAATTAGTTCTCACTTAAGAAGTAATAGTGATATTCATACTCATCATTATCGGTTCTTAAATAAAAAGCGATAATGATGTGATCATGCACATCACAATCGGTTCCTACGTGAGAAGCAATAGTGCTGTGCATTATCATCACTATCGCTTCTTAAGTAAGAATCGATTGTGATGTGTACGTTCACATCACAATCGGTTCTTTTTCAAAAGTGATAGTGATGATCATGTACATCACTATCGCTTCTCACAAAAGAACCGATTGTGATGTGCCCAGTGCTACATCACAATTACTTCTAACCTTAGAATCAATAGTGATTATTTTTACCACCCCTCCTAAGTCATCTATCATAATCGTTTTTTCTAAAAATTTAAGAACCAACCTAGATGAAACGATAGTGATGTACCATTCTATAGTAGTGTTTGAACATAACCATAAACCTTAACTTAAATTATGCAGACATGTTAACTACAATTTTTGGGATGCATTGGATATGTCGAATTTTTTGTTATTTCAGGATCTTTTGGCGAGATTTCGCGTTTTTGAGATGATCATAAATTCAATTGTTTTTCATGTTTGTTCGATTTAGCACCAAAATTTTTATGACGAATTGTAATGTCTTTTCAGAGGAATATATATGAAAATTTTGCAAAAAAAATGCACTTGATCTGTTGCTGTGGTATGTGTTTGCACCAGTTTTTGGAAAATATAAGAAGAATCGGCAGAAGTGCACAAGTTTGGATAAAGCACGAAGCACCTTTGAGAAGTTTGGATAGCATACGGATAATGTTTGGAAGCAGGAGTCCAATTAGGAAACTATAGCCGACTCGGATTATGTTGTCGTGCTGGATAAGGACTCGGATCAGTTGATGGGTATATAAAGCACACCAGGGCTGCTCGAGGGGATCATCCACAACCAAAATCACATTTGCTAGCTTTTTCGTTTTTCCTTTAGCTTTTAGTCTTGTAATCTCTTTTGTAAGTCGACATCGATCAATAAAGTTGCGAATCGCCGATTGTTGATCGTCTTCGATTTCTTCAGGTTTGATTTGTTCTGTCTTGTTGTGCATCGCCTTTTCAGAATCAATCTGCTTTTACCTTCGGATCAGTCTTAATCGACTGGTCTATTTACCCTTTCAATCGACTTTTGGCTGATTTCTGCTTTAGCCGATTCACCTCTAGGATCGGCTTGATTGAATTTTACAATCTTTTCCTTATCAATTGCAGGGTCAAATCGATTGGCACGCTTTGCACTTGAACCTGGCGTTCATCTGGTGTGTTGCGAGCCAGAAACCCTCTTCACGTTTTTAACGTTAACAGTATGATAGCTACTCTTATAATTGATTTTGAGTTAATCATGCATGTAAAGGTCATGCAAACCCCATCTTCGTTGGTACCAATGAAGAACCACCTGAAAAGGTCATGCAAATAGTAGTAATTAGCCAAAATGGTTCCTTGACCTACTGGCTTGATTTGGAAGGGTATTTTCTGTGAAAATATTTAGTATTTTGCATTCAACTAGATAGAAAATATAGATAAATGCTTGCATGATTTTTTTCATTTTTTCTAGTATCGGGAGACCATTTCATAGGGGATTGAAAAGGGCAAAAATTTCGGTCATTTAACTTTTGCGTAAAGGCAAAATACCAGATTTCAAATTTGATTTTTGAATTTCAGCCGAAACTCCGAAATCCCATCGAAATTTTGGATTTTAACCGCTCCATGATATGGTCCTAAAATGAAATTTATAACCTTGGCCACATCAACTTAACTATCATAGCAGCTGGATTTAGCATGTGTGTCCAACTGTCCACAGTTTGCATGGGAACCCACTGCACCAACCAGTACCGAAAAAATTGTATTACACGATATACCTTATAATAACCCTTTTAGAATAAAGACACATAAAATATATTAAGAGAGCGAGAAAAAGATTTAGTTGCTTTAAGATTTATATTTATCATATATCTAATTTTTACAAAAGATAAAATTTTTCGCCACAGGTATATACTACATACGACCGCGTCAGTCAAACCAGGAAAAGACAGCAGCACGGCTGCGCGCGCTCTCGATCGGTCGGTCGGGACTCACCAGCCAAAACCGAACCGATCGCTACCTGATCTCGCCGGCGGTCGACAAGGAGAAAAATGTATCGGGATCCGAGCCGAGCCGCACGCGGACGGAGGAAGAAGACGATCGACGACGGGCGCAAGCTCGGCAGCAAGCGCGCATGCAGCAGGAGGCAGCGATCGAGTTCGGCTGGCAACGACACACGCACCATTCACGCGCGCGATGATCGATCGAATTAAGCATGGAGCAGGTAGCTTCTCCATACACACAGCACAGGTCAGGTCACTGGCTTAGCTAGCTCTTCGTGTTAGTTCAGATCCGGAGAGCGACAGCAACGTCCTCTCCTATCCTTTTGTTTATCACCGCTTTAGACCTTCGTTAGGCCATCAGAGTGGTCAAACCGTACGTCGCTGCCGCTAGGCTGCTAGCTAATTAATCAGCGTTCGGACGGCCGGTACAACGTCCTCTTGCATGACTTGGATCTCCATTCCTTTCGATCGTACGTACGCTGACCACTTACTTCTTAACCACCGGTTTGTTCCTTTCTGCGATCATGCATATGATTAACTAGAGGGGCGGATTGATTAGCCCTTCATTTGACGATTAGCTCCCCGCTTCTGGAACACATCTTGTTGAAAAGACACGGCTATTATCCTTCGGCTTTGCTAATTCACTGCCCACTGAAAATGTCAAAAATCACAGTCAATTTTCTCACCAATGGATCTTGCACCGTGATTCGCGTGGTTCATCCCCTCCGGCGACGACCTGTGGATTAGGGCGCAGGGATCACGCAGTTAGGATTTAGGTTCACTAGTGCCCCTCAGGCTTAGAGGGAGGCTAGGGTGGCAGTAGATTGGCGGTGGTGCCACCGGCTCAGTGGGATTGAGGAGGGTTGTGGGCGGAAGAGATTCAAATTTCATTTTGAACAAAATTTCACCCATGGCGGAAATTCAAAATTTTAGCGAAATTCCGTCATTTCAGACGAAATCTGTTCAAAATTCAAAAAGGAAAAAAAATTCAAATCCAGTTTTTTTGCTACCAAATTTTCCGAAATTTCGGCCAAATTCCCGAAATTTTGGCAAAATTGCACTAACAAAAAAATGGTTCAAACGATGTTGAAAAATTTTAAATTTTTTAAGGTTCCTGACATATTAGAGATGTTTCATAAAATTTTCAGGTGATTATTAGGTCAGTGTAATTTTTAAAAATTCAAACATTAGTACTATGCAAATGAAACGTTGACCGGCAAATTTGAACCGGATGAAAAATAGTATAAACGACATTAGAAAATTTTGAAATTTTTTGTACATGATTTTGATGAATCAGTAATGTTTCCATAAAATTTTTGGATAGTGATGAAGATTTAAGAATTTTTAAAAATTCAGACAGTGCTACTATCTTGATAAAAGCCTTAAAAAATAGTTCAAACCACGTTGAAAAATTTTGAAAATTTTTGTGGAAGGTCCTGATATATCACTAATATTTTTATAAAAAGTTTCGTATGATTATCATACTTGAAGATGTTCAAAAAATTATGACAGTGCTATGTCCTGATAAAAGCCTGATAATCAATACATAGATTTGCTTTAGCGATAAAACAAGGTTTAAAATTTGTGAAAATTTTACAGAAGAGTGATAAGAAAATTCTGAAGATCTCATAAAAATTGAGAATTATGATGACACTCCAGTGAATTTGTAAAATTCGTACAAAGCACTATACCATTTATGTTCTTGCTCTCTTTGATTTTTGAATTATAAGAAATGAAGTTCAGTGCTTAGTGCTTACATAGAGTCATAGATTTGATTGAGCAAACCAAAAAGTTAAAATTTCAATCTATGAAGTTAGAAATTTCAGCAGCATTTTGACTAAAATTCAGAGTTTGAGAGTAACAATTGGAATCAATCAATTGCATGACAGTTAATAGGTACGAAATAAAATAAACATGAAAATATTGAAGCTATACAATTATAGTGTCAAGTTTGAAACTAATTTAGTCCCCTCGTCAAGGGAGATTTATACCAAATTAAAGGGAGATGATTGACTTTGAATGTGCACAGGTACAGATATATGTTATTACAATATAATTTTAGTGTCCACTGAAAGTGCGGAATGAGCATACTAATATTTCTTCATCCAAGTAAGAAATCATGAATAAGCGTTGAAACATTCCATCTGCAATAAGCAATGAGGCATGCAGTGTAAACAAATAATCCATGCAATGAAGTTATTATGTACTCATGGTATCACAAAATGAAAAATAGAATAAATATACTGAATCGTAGTTTGGCCAATCAAGCCCTTTAGTTGTTCATGGCCTGAACTTAAGGCAATGCTTCATGGGGTGAAACATTTCTTCATGGCCCTGATGGATCTACTTTGAATGGCACCTTGAACAAAGTTAGCTCTGATGTGTTAAGGCCATCACTGTAAGGAAAGTAAGGCTATATTATTGCCTCTTGCCAAGTATTTCTTCATACATCCTGAAACTTAGATTATCTGGAGGGAAATGCATAAATGCAATATTTTGAATTTTCATTGCATGCATTTAATGAGATTTATGTAACACTATCTAAGCTCATAGAAACCAGAGTCTACTTTCATTTGTAGATGTCCTTTTCAAATGGATCTTGAATATTCTCATGTTTTCAATGTAGTTATGACCTGTTTGGCATAGTAAACTATGATGGCTCACCATGCCAATATATATCAGCATAACATACCTACGAGTAGTAGTACTATGATTGAAACTCCATCTCGTTGTTATCGACAATGATCTCGTGATATCTCCTTTCGTGCTATTGCT
Organism: Guadua angustifolia; assembly: GCA_036346375.1. Lineage (NCBI taxonomy): Eukaryota > Viridiplantae > Streptophyta > Magnoliopsida > Poales > Poaceae > Guadua > Guadua angustifolia. The sequence continues at coordinate 67,871 of JAYEVE010000196.1, forward strand.
TGTACTCCTCCTAGGTCATATCATGTGGTAGCTAAGTAGTCTTTCAATGTTCATAATGAGCCATCCAGCCGCTATAATTCTCAGACTAATAAAGGTACCTGACACTGACAGTTGAATGTCGTACGTACGAATCAGCATATGGATCATTGGAGTCAAGCGGCCAAGAGATACTCGATTCGTCACAACTCTATCTATAACTTTACCCAATATCATCAGTTGGAAAGCCCCAATGGCTAGAAGACTGGCTGCTACACTATGAGCCTGCGTCATACTATTGCTGTGCTGCTTGTCGCCCACCTCCACTACTTGATATGCCCTTCCCCTTACTATTGGACTGCCTGTGTGAGGTACCCCTCTGTTGTGATCTGAGTGGTGATTGTGGTTGTGAACGGATATGCACATTATACTGGTCAACTTCTGTCCCATCATCGCCGGGGGAGTCTATCCCATCATCGCCGGCAGAGCTACTATCTTAGCACTGCTCATTATCAGAAGGTCAAACCTTGGAGCACTCCCAGACCCCGAACCTGGGGTCAAGCCTTGGCTCTTGAGGTAGGCCTCTTCGCTGGAGGCTTTTAAGGCCATCTTGAGCTGCTCCTGCTCGGTACGGTACTCATTGGCGAAGGTGTCCAGTCCTCGGAGGCCTCCTCCTTATGGAGCCTCTTTGCCTCCTTTTCCTTCTTCTTCTCCTGACATCCACGGAGGTTTACGAGCATAGCCTGTCTAACCACTTTAGGCACGCCAGGACAGGCTTTCACATTGCTAACACGGCCAGCCAAATGTTGCTTTAGACGTGTCACCCCTCCACCCTTCATGACATGACTGCAGTAGTTGCACTTCGACCTGGGGCCGACAGACTCTCCATGCTCCCATACGGTGCCCTCACGATCCACCATCACTAGAGCCTACAACAGAACACAAAATATACCAATGATCGCAATGAGGCAATGTGAGAAAATTAGAAGCACCCAACACAAAATAGTTGTATGACAATATAGCTACGATTCAAACTTATAAATTCAATTTCCCGCTATTCAGACCCAACAAACTAATACTAAATTTAGGTTCTATCGATGCTATAAATTCGATAAAATATTTCTATTTTGTAACACTCAATATATATGTGAATACATGGCTAATTATTGAATAAGAGTGATGAAATATATGTGAGGATAGCTTTCTGTTGGGTTCGAAAGAACTAGATGCTTGTGCTCATGTCCAGCCCAAGAAACATCAGAAAATGGTTCATGAAACAATAATGAGGATGGCTTTCTGTAAATAGTTCTTGAACTCATCAGAAAATGTTAATTTCAATCCAACTACCAAACCAAAGGAGAAAGGACTACTCTTGTCAAAAGAACAGAGGGGTGAAGCTAGATATGAAATGTGGATAGTACCGGCTTCTGTAAATGCTTTTGTCATGAAATGGGCTGCTTACTTATATTACAAACTGAGCTACTTTTGTCATCAAAAGAACTGAGCTACTTAAGTATTACAAACAAAAACTTATATTTTCAGCATTGCCATGGCTACTAGCTACCTCTTATCTGTACTGAGTTGCTGACAAAGTGAAGGAAAAAGTCTCACCGGAGATTTGAATGTCGCTCGAAATTTCGCCTCAATGTCCCGAAATTTCGGTCCTACAACCCGAAATTTCGCTCCTGGGAGGCAAAATCACCTTGCAGTTCATCGGAGACAGCCGGATTTGGTCAGATCTTGCCCACATCAGAGAGAGTGCACAAGCTCGCTGCAGGGAGAGCTTAAGAACGAGAGGAAAGTGCTTTTGGTGCTCGTGTATGATTTGTGAAGTAGGTAACCAGGCATGATTGAGAGCCTTTTATAGTCCAAAGTGTTTCACATATAGTGAAATCTTTAATTCCCAATCATATGATAGACCAGCACTTTGTAGCTCAGTGGTAAACTCAAAGCTACTAAACCCAAAGATCCTCGGTTCAAGTCCTCCACATGCCTATTTTTGTAACTTTTTTTTGTATAGTTCCAGGCATCAAAAAATTATGAAATTTTTTGTGGATAGTTGGAAAGAATTCATGACACTGTCATAAAATTTTTAGATCCTGATCAACCATACCAAATCCTCAAAAAATGTGGAGGTTTTATTTCACAATACCATTTTTTGCATTGTTTGCAGCATGCAAAAATTATGAAAAAAAAATTACATCTTCAAAAAGCATCAATGATGTTCTCATAAAACTTTTAGATCATGATGAACCATAAAAAGTTCCCAAAAAATGTGAACATGGTACTTCGCAGTTTCCGGACTTCAGAGTGCGTGCTTCTACCGCATATAATTTTTGATTGAGCAACCAAACAAGTTGAAATTTTTGGAAACTTGCACACAATGTTTATGAGGGAATTATTGATATCTCATAAAAATTCTAGGTCATGATCAAACATCAAAAAATTTATAAAATTCTGATATGGTTACTACCTCGTTTATGCTAATTCTATTTTTTATTTTTAAAAGATAACAAATGAAGTTAAAATATTTTGAATTTTTTTTCCATGATCCTAGACTTCTTAAGATTGTACCATAAATTTTTTATAGCATGAAAAAGCATATTCAATTTTTTTAAAATTTTATCAGTGTTTCTACCGATATTTTAAAATGTCTCAAAAAATAACTTTTTTCACAAGTTATCATCAAAGATCATCTTATTATGTGTTAATGATGCAATTCCAGTCCAATCCAGGTGTCTAAACTTCAAATCCGGATTTTATTCCTGAAATTTCGCCCGGTTTGCCTAAAATTTCTGAAATTACTATAGTAAATTCAAAATTTTCAATTCGGTCGGTACTTCATATTTCATCCTGTCCCAAAATCTGAAATTTCACCAAAATTTCTTACCTTGGTGGGCGGTGGTAGCCGGTGGAGAGATCTAGAAACGAAAAGGTTAATGGGAACCACTAAAGGCGAAGAAAGAGGGCAGGGGCGGCTCGCTGGAGAGTAGGAAGAAGGTGGCATGGGAGTAGATCGCTGGCGAGGAGGAAAGAATGGTGGCGCAGGAGGTGGATCGGACGGAGGGAGGGAACAGGAGTGCTAGTAGGGGAGGACCTAGCTAGCGGCGGTGGTGACACCGACGAGATAGTGTGAGGCAGCGCATGGGGAGGGGGGACATGGTGAGGATAGAGGAGGAAGTTAGAGGGGGCTAAATATACAAGGGGGCGGGGGCGGGGATCTAGATGGTTGAAACAAAATCCAATGGTCAAACAAAAGTGATTATGGCCCCCTTGGATACAGCTTCTGATTATGCAGATTCTGGATTGTAGTCAGCTGTCTGGAGAAGCGGCTGTCTGAAGAATCTGCTGGCTAGAGAATCTGGTCGTTCGGCAATCCTGATTGTCTATGTTGATTATTGATCGGCGTCGGTGATGGATGAGTGGATGAGGGTGGTGGAGGGGCCTAGGGATGACGGTGGAAGCTCTTGTTCCTGTGACGACTCGTGGGAGGCGGAACTCGCAGAATCTGAGTCAGAATCCACAGAATCAGGTGGGTGACAGCTTCTGATTCTGTGTACAAATCAGATTCTGATTTTTGAAGAAGCTATCTAGAATTTTATTGTTCGACGCACAATCCGCTTTTATTTTAAGCAGAAGCTATATTTAAGCTGAAACGAAGGGGGCCTATAAATTGGTAAAATTTTCAGGCTACTGTAAAATAGACCTCCCTATATTATTATTTTATAAAAATGATTATGTTGGTACCAGTATAAAAAAGATACTATATGTTGAAATATTGAAATGTACTTGTGGAAGACACACCGCGCAACATAAGATATGCTTCAATCGATATAGTTTAGATGTGTTTGATTGCTTGTATCAAGTGGTACTTATATGTAATGGTTCAAAAAAATCATTTATATATTTGGTTGCTTCAATAAAACCATCCCTTCCTGAATAGTAGGATATAATTTTAAGAAATATTCTTCTTTAATTAGATGTTAAACCATTCCATTCACAAAAACAATGGATCTGCATGATACAGAACCATCCCATTCTATTCTATGTCATTCCACTAACCAAACACATTCAAGAGCTAGATCTCATCCAGGCTAGCTAATCGGTTTGAGATCCCATCCTCGGGAATTTGATTGGCACGTTCTGAGTAAAGAAAAACTATCACCTCACAAGTTGAAGCCATAATTTGTTTCTACAGGGAATAAAGGCATAATTTGCGATTGGAACTTAGCTGAAAGGTGGATATTATACACAGCCTACGGATGACCTGTTCAAGCAGGGAGAGATTTGTTACCGCGGAACTTTTGCTGTCCGCAAAAAGAAGAGTAAATTTTACCGAACTACGGGTTTTTTATATAAATTATCAGAAAACTATAGATTTTAGCATCTATTTTATAAAACTATAAATTTTAAAAGAACTTGTTTTACAAACCTACATGTTTTTTATACAAACTATCATAAAACTATAGATTTTAGTTTCTATTTCGCAGAACTACAGATTTTAGGAGAAATGTATCACAAAACTACAGGTTTTGTGAAACAAGCTCTCCTAAACTCTGTAGTTTTATGAAATAAAAGCAAAATTCTGTAGTTATTTTATAGTTTGTATAATGAGACTTCATCTTCTCAGCTTTGCCGCTGCACTTCCCCCTTAGCTACTTCAAGTTTCCTTCTCCGACGAATGCATCCACTGGTGGGGAGGGGTTAGGATTAGAGCTGCCTAGGTTAGGGTGATAGCTCACTGGAACGCTAGGTATAGAGGGAGAAAAAGGCGGGAACAACTCGATGCTAGTGCTGATATAATGAGGTAGAGGTGGTGCTGGGGGTGGCATCGGAAGCCACGAT